>JAJMCF010001403.1:0-14167 GCA_030585045.1 Zhuliangozyma parablackwelliae | reverse complement strand
GTGGCTGCCTTTTCGACCTTGCCCTTGTACCTGTTTTTCAATTGGCCCTTGGACGCATGCTTGGACTTGAACGGTTTATGGTCATTCTTCAATGTCGACCTGTGCGATCCTCCCTTGGCCATTGTCGTTGATGCTTGTGGAGATCGATATTTGGTGTATATCACCTTTTCCTGTGTTGCGATGAGATGATCTTATTGTTTGTCACGTGCGTGTACTCTTCTAGGGCTTTGCCCAGACTGCATGTTGTGCTCAAACCCTCTGGAAAATTTCCCTTGGTGTGCCGCCCCCTCTGCCGCCTTTACAGTAAGAGGAAAAAATTTAGGCAGAGAGACTCTTTGATACATCATAATCAACGACGTTATAGTATGTGCAATGACCCCTATACAACGAAACTGCAAGAGGGCGTGAGAGGATGTAAACGGGGGGAGACCCGTCAGTCTGTGCGAAGAGCAGAGAGCTCAGCTTGATATCAACAACAATGGACTCAAGGAGCACACTGTGGATGTGCAACAAAGGAACTGCACCTGTCAATGAATGTGCGAATGAAGAAGCGTTGGACTCGTCGAGCAAGTGAGAAATACAGAGCTTTGGAGAATACAGAGCTTGGAGAATGTTGAAGAAGCCCCAGCAAGTCCACACTGTTTGGGTTTGTTCAACCCCTTTCTCGTATTTGCTTCAGGCACACTGGCTCGCCTTTTCAATGTTCCAACCACACTTGTCCATCGTCATAAAGTAGACTGTGCTATACATCCTCCGCCCTTTTTGCCATTTTGGCCACCTCGATTCCAACAAAGTACTAACAATAATTTTCCAGTTTAGTTAATCATGGCTCACGAAAACGTTTGGTACTCCCACCCAAGAAACTACGGTAAGGGCTCGAGACAGTGCAGACACTGTTCGTCTCACACTGGTTTGATCAGAAAGTACGCCATTGACTTGTGCCGTCAATGTTTCAGAGAAAAGGCCAGCGACATTGGTTTCCACAAGTACAGATAAGTGTCGAAGAAAGTGTATAGTATGGATCGGTTTTGATTCAAAAGCATAGATACGTAATGGTATATTGAGTTGCAGATTATCTCAACACTCTGTTTGTCATCTTCCTGAACCCTGCAAAGGGCCAGCGTTCTGCTTCTGATAGGAGGCATGTAGAGGCAATGGCTCGTAAAGGCAAGGTCACAGAGACAAGGTCACAGAGACAAGGTCACAGAGACAAGGTCACAGACGAGGTCACAGACGAGGTCACAGAGACAAGGCCATACAGAGGCATCTACGAAATGTATCCCACTTTCTGTCGACATTCAATACTCCATCGCCTCACCAAAGAGACCCAACGGAGATCAAACTTCCTAAGAGGGATATGTAAAACAACTGCTCTCGGGAAAATCAAATCTATGTTTAGATATGGCAACGAGTATAACTTGACAATATACATTATCTCGCCGTGGCAAATATTCCCTAGTATAAAATACTTTTTGATTAAAGAAGGAAAAGAAGAAGAAGAAGAAGAGGAAAAAGTTTTACCTGGCGATGGCACTGGTTATTTTTATACTAAACACTCTCCGCTACCAATTCTGCAAGGTTTCTATATCTATCCTTAGAATGAGCAACGACCTGAGCAAGCCAATCATGGTGACAAACGAGGCGAGCCCCACGGGGACAACGGCAAACACGACAATGTTGTAGATGTCAAAGAACCGGGCCCGTTTTTTCTTGCTGGAGGTGGTGGCGCTTCCTCCCTCGGGGTCCCTTGTAAGCTCCAAATTCGACGTGACAAAGTTTTGCACGATATACGTCAACGTTAGCAAACAGCTAATCAAGATCCAAATGTGCAAGCCGTACTTGTACCCATCGGCCGAAAAGGTCGACATCAAGTAAAACTCGCACGTCATAACAATGGTGGACATTGAGAGCACACGCACAATGGCGGCCGACGTCGAGTACGTCACGATCCACCGCACTAGCAAGCCGTCGAGGACAGAGTACGACAAGTAGCCCGCCACGATGCTCCACATCCCCGTGAGGAAATGCTCCATCCCCCGCGCCGTGGTTATGGCGCTGGCTTGCTGCTGGGCATGGGGCGTGGCTTCGTCGTATAGCAAATGTTTCCACGATTGGAAAAGGCCAAGGAGCGGCGGTAGGAGACTCACGTCACGGCAAAAGGCGAGAAGAAAGTGTTGTCTCGCATTGAGAAACTTGAGTCCGAGCTGCTTTATACTGGTACGTTTCTTGCTTCGTTGAAGGTGTTGTGCTTGTGCTTGTGCCTGTGGGGGAGGTAGCAGGGCCGACGAGCTGCTTGAAGAGGCACTCATAATGGTTGAAGCGCGAGGAATGGGCAAGGACGGGATCGGGGTGTATATATGTGGCGATTGCCGTTGGCTGTGGCTCTGGAGCTGGCTAAGGATCTGGTTCTGGCTCTGGTTCTGGCTCTGGTTCTGGCTCTGGAGGTGGGTCAGACTGTTTGTCCTTGTGTGTATTCTCTGGGACACTTCGTAGCTAGGAACAACTTCGTGCGGGTCGTATTCGCCAACCATGGCGCCCGTATACCTCACGTCGGCGCTATCCCCCTCCACCGGTGTGGCCGAGGTGGGTTGCCGTTGTCGAAAGTAGGAGTAGTCGTCGTCTATCTGGTGCGATTCCAACGTGTTGGTGAATCTCAGGCGTAGCGATGCCGAGAACGAAGACGTGGATGACGACATTGGTGGGATAACTGGGTGAGTCAATGCCTCGCTTATCTTGCTAACCGATGTAGGAGGAGTGTCTTTTTTTTTTTTTTTTTTTTATGTGTGTGTGTGTGTGTGTGTGTGTGTGTTTGTTTGCCTTTGTAAAGGTGGGCCAATGTGTGGAGCAGCAAGAAGCGTTGGAGGTTGAGCTTTGAGGAGGAGATCCAAGAAGTAAAGGAGAATGAGTAGATTACAGCAGTGGACAGAGTTTGCTATCTGCTTCCAGCTTCTCTTTCTTCGTGGTGAGCAAGTATCCCGCCCCCATTGTTTTCTCTCTCTTTTTTCAAGGGATATCTGTGTATCATCAACTATACAAACTATAAACACCAAATGCTCCCAGCCGGCTCAGCACACAGCTCAGCACACAGCTCAGCACACAGCTCAGCACATCTAGTTGATGGCCTCCAACTGCTGGTTGATTTCGTCCAACTCAGACTTGGCGGCACTGTATTGTTCATTCAAGTCTTCAAACTTCTTCTCCCATTCTTCCTTTTCTTGTTCCAAGGAAGCAACCTTTCTTTCCAACTGCTCGGCCTTGATGTCGGTTTCTCTCAACTTTTCAGTGGTTTCCTTCAAGTTCTTGTCGGCTTCTTCCAACTCCTCCTCCAAGACAGAGTTCTTCTTGGTGTAGTTTTCGTTGGATGTCTTTAACGAGTGCGATTCGTCGGCGGTCTGCTTGATTTCAGACAATGACGTTTCCAACTTTTCAACCTCCTGTTCCAAGACTTCATTCTTTCTGGTCAATGCCTGGATCTGGTTGTCCTTTTCCAAGTTTTCCTGCTCCAACTCCTTGATTCTGACCGACAATTCATCGGACTTTTCCTGCCACTTTTCAGCATCCAACTTTAAGCTGTTGATTTTCTGCAAACGTGTATGTTAGTATGGTTGTTGATGGAAAGAAGTATAGTCCCTGCCCAGTTGTGGTGAAATCGCTCGTGTGGACAACGCACTACAGTTTGCCGATTCCAACCACATGGCTGATATAATTCTTCTGCTGTGCCACGGCACGGCACGCAGCCAGATCTACTCAATTGAGGTGGATACATACGTCCTTTAACTTGTCCATTGTGATTCGATAGGGGTTACTCCTTGGTGGATCAGTGGCTGAGTGTGTGTGTTGTCTTTTTTTATCATTTTTTTTGGGGGAAGGAGTGTCCCCTCCAAATCGTAGACGATCCGGTTCTGGGGGCCGGGTAACTCCCCCCCACCTCAGTTACCACGCTCCTCGCAACCAACGATGACAAAGATCACCCCAACAACAACAGTATCAAGCACAGCGAAAGTGGTAGCTAGTGAGAGCTTAGTTGCATAGTAGAGCACCATAAACCACTTGCATCTCTCTGCATCAAGCCACACCCTACTTTTTTGGCTGTGTGTGTGGATAATCACCAGCATGCTTGTGACTCTCTCTCTCTCTAGTACCACGACTGCTGCTTGTGGCTCCCCGTTCACAAAACTCTATACCTTCATTCTATGTATGTATTCCCTTCTGCCTTTGTCGTTTCTCTTGTGTTGATAAACTGCCATACAAACAGCGCAGATCAATTCTTGTTGCCGTTTCGGGCACCGCCAACCAGCCATTTTTTTATTGCACACAAAGAAATCACCAATCGTCTAGTCGACACCCGCCTCTCCCTATTTTTTAAGCGAAGGGGGGCGGGGTGGGCCACTGGCTGAAGTCTCTGTACTTGGAAATATATGATCTGCCGTTAACCACTTAAAGTAGCTGAGTTTCCGTACCACTTTTCTTTCGTCGCTTCCACCCCTCTACCCTCCACCCCTACCCTCCACTGCAATGTCAGTGACCATATACCCTACATTGTCACTAGCTGCATCGCTACTAACTGGCGAGTCGCTATATCATTCCAGCACCTCCAGTCGGCTCAACAACCCCCGTGTCAAACCGGAAACCAACCCATTCGAAGTCGTCTACGACGCCCCACGCCAGCAAGCCACCTCGTCGCAGTACCACAACCAGATATACTACGAGGAGATCCTGCGACATGTGCACAAACAGGCACCGCCACCACTGGTGCCAGCCGCACAGCATCCGATTGCCAGCGCGCCTCCCGTGTTGACCATCATCGAGTCTCCTCTCCACAGATCGGGCAGTATAGTGCTGGCATCGGCGACGTTGCGCAACAGAAACAAGATCTTGCTGAGGAACCGGACCGTCAGGAAAGTTGACATTGTTGAGGAAGACGTTGAAAAGAAGAAACGGGGCAAAAGACTCGGGTTCCCCGTGAAACGGAGGTCGAGCTTAAAGTACAAGTCGGTCAAGACTACCTCGTCGCTGCCAAACTTCACCACGAGGGACCAGTTGATGGATTTCCTCCAGCGCAGCAACTACGACGACGTGATCAGAAACATGCTACCGCAAACAATGAGAGTATACAAGCACAAACAGAATTTCCGACCCACCCCCAAGATTAGCTACACGGTTGAGAAGTTTGCCTCGGGCATTGCCGTTGGCAATGCCGCTGGCAATGCCCTACACACTAAACAGCCATCGGCATCGGTCAATTTCATGGATGCCGTGTTTCAAAAGTATAAGCAGGTGGTGTTTGCCAACAAGCACACAGTACCGCCCAAGTTTGAGGAGGTGTTTCCGCAAGATGCAATACTACTAAAGAAGTCGGAGCTAGAGCTGCTCAACACCAAGCTCCTATTTGAGATCCTTTTACGAAGAACAGTGGCTGAAAAGATCAACTTTAGGTTGAGTCGCCTCAGGGATGTTGATGCCGATACAAACTCAGAGACAAACTCAGAGACAAGCTCGGAGACGAGTGAGGCATCTAGCGGTGGAAGTGGGTTCCGTCTGCACCACTTGGCAATAACCCTTCCACGTGATGAGCACTCCTCGTCATATTCTCCAAGCACCGACAAAGTGCCCCACCAAACCCCAGCACATCCTGTTGATCAGCCAGCCTTGCCCCAATTAGACTATGCCAAAGACCCCCGAAACATGTTTATCAACAATTTCAACAAAACCTACGCCAAAAGATACTCGGCACCCGCCGCCATCACCACGGCCCAGCCGTTTGAGGAGACGTTGTTCAGCTCAAGTGTCTACCAGCTCAAACCATTCAAGACAACCGCCACCACCGTCTCGTCCCCCGAAGACAGGCGCTCTGAACAGGAAGTGGCTCCTCCTTGCATCAAGCGCAAGAGTGAGAGCACAACACCCACCACACGCACGCGGCCGGAATCCTCCATCATGCAAAACCTAGAGGGCTTGAGCTCGGAGTTGTCCAGTTTCCTCGAAGAGGAGGACCATGAACTGGGATACCTTCATTCCAAAAACATTGTTCCTGCCAACATTGTCAGCCCAGGAGAGCTCATCCAATCCATGAATAATGCATCTGCCCACCACCATCACCACCACCACCACCACCACGCCCACATGGGTATCAAATCAATGAAAGGCTCGGTTGGTACCAACAGCGACGACCTTTCCTCTGCCTCCCTCACCTCCACCCCTACCCCTGCCAGGGCCGATTCACACCACCGTCAGCGTCGGCACTCTGTCTTGTCGGAGGTGTCCCGGTACAGCTCGTACAAACGAAACTCATACATTTATTAGACAGAAAATAATACACTAGCTATTGTACACCATGGGCAACATAAAATCTCTAATTCTCTTGGCCGTCTCCTCGTCGGGGATCTCCTCACCGCCGCCGGCGTTGTTTCTTGTCGGGTAGTACGTATTGTCCAACACATTTAGCATAAACGTGGGGATCTTGTGGTCACGCACCCCCTCGCACACCGAAAGCACTTCGTCGGCGCCAATGTGCCCGTGCTCGTGCAACTGGATCAATTTGTTGAACCACTTGCGGTCCTTGATGTAGAACGGGGTGGGGTCCCTGCCATTGGTCACGGGTGGCGAGTTTATTGCCGCTATGGCAGCAGAGGCAATCACATTGTCAAAGTCCATGCCATTGGGTTGAGTGGATCCGTTGGCGTTGTTGTGGTGGCTGGAACTATCCATGCGCTGTCTCTTCAACGCCGGGTCGACCGATTCGTCAATGTGTTGCTGCATGACTGCTGCTGCAGCGGCGGCGGCAGCGGCGGCGGCGGCGGCTGCCGCTGCGGTTGAAGCAGCCGCATTCTCATCCTCTTCTTCCTCTTCCTCATCCTCCTCTTCATCTTCCTCCACCACGTCGTCTGGTGAAAAGGATTTGCCAAAGTGCTGCAAATTCACACCACCATCGTCATGGTGTCTCTTCTTCCCTATGGTGGTAGTAGTGGCGTTTATCCCGCCCGTCTTTGGCTGTTTCACATATGCCAACGGCTTGTAGAAATCGTGGTGGCGCTCCTCATAGTCAAATTTGGGAATCACAGAATACACCTCCCCTCCATTGGACAACCCCTCTTTGAACCGCGCGTCCATCCTCACCAACAACGGCAACACCTCGTTGTGGTACACGCTCATGTACTTCAAGTTGTCGCTGAGGAAGAAATCATTGACAATCAAATTGCCCTTGTTGAAGCTCGACAAGTCCGGCAACGACAACAGGTCGCTATACAAAATGCTCTTCACCTGTCTCTCGTCCAACACCAAGCTCTGGTTCAGCATGTCGACAATCTGAAACCGGCCCAAGCTGGGGTTCCACCGGTACGCATACCCTCCTCCTGCGCCGCCGCCGCCGCCGCCGCTCCCGGTGGTGGAGTTGACACCGCCACCAGTACTGCCCAACCCCAACTCGAGCGAGTGCCGCATCAACCCGAACCAGATCCTATACCGGTGGTGGTTCACATTGATCAAGTGCTGCTGGCACGAGTATTTTGTATAGGTGGAATATACGGTTTCCGGGTTGGCAGCACGTAGCTGGCCCGTGACGTAGGCCCACGCCTTTTTGGTCATGACCGCCTCGGCGTCCTTGGGGTACGAGTGCACCACGTCAGAAAGAAGCTTGACCAAGAATTGGTCCATCTTGGGCGTCCATCGTTTGTATTTGGAATCTCGCGATTTCAAGTCAAACTCGGTGAGGTCGGGGAAATCCGTTGGAGACGTGGCCGAGATGTGATGGGTCAATCCATTGAGGTTGGGTTGTTGGACATATTGTTGTGGGTGCTGTGACTGTTGTGGCTGTTGAAGCAGCTGGTGATGCTGTTGCTGTTGATGATGCTGTTGGAGATGTTGCTGCGGTTGCGGTTGCACGTGCTGAACATGCTGGTGTTGCACATGTTGCTGTTGCTGTTGCTGTTGCTGTTGCTGTTGCTGCTGTTGCTGCTGCTGCTGCTGCTGTTGTTGTTGTATTCGCTGCTGTTGTTGATACTGCTGTATCCGTTGATTGGTATTCCGGTGTTGCTGCTGTTGTTGCCGCTGCTGCTGCCGCTGTTGTTGTTGCTGCTGCTGCTGGGTAGCGATCCGTAATGCCTCCACAGCGTGGTTCGGATCCATCTTGTATGTCTACCTTTGTATACGACTCTGCCTAATCTAACCTGTGAAAAAGCAAAGAGCAAGATGAGAGAAGGTGTAAATTTTTTTGTTGGTTGGACACGAGTTACCTGTAAATTGTTGGATTGATACACACACTACCTCCTCTCTAAATACCCAGCAACACTACCCTCTTCGTCGCGGGCAAATCCCGCCTGTTCGTGCCGGCTTTGCACCTTGGTGAACTTGTCGAGCATTTCGTAGATCCTCTTTCTCTTGATTGAGAGCTGGCTGCTTGCCGACGTCGAAGCCGTGACTGCGCCCGCGACGCCTGAGGGGGTGGACCCGGGCGTCGCCAACAACCCTGGTGGCTGCAACTGCTGCGGGGTGTTGAGACTGGACACCGTGAGCAACCGGTTCCTCAACGCCGTAAACGTCCCCGATTGCGGCAACACCATCAACAAGCCGTATAGCGTCTTGTACAAATACGGGTACTTTTCCGGCTCGAGGAGCTGCAACCTGAGCTTTAAAAAGATGGGCGACTCAAGGAGCTGCACCAAAACGTCGAGCTGCGAGAGCAACTGCGCCGTGACTTCAAACTCGGAGAGGTTCTTGATGATCAAGAACGCAAGGTCGTAGTTGGACGTGAGCAAGCACAAGGATATCGCACTGGGGGCGTTGTGGCACCAGCTCTGGAACAAGCTGGCAAACAACTGCCAATCCTCGATCTTGTACAAATCCAAGCTCTTTAGCTTTTTCCGGAAATGCGCCAACTCGTTCGACGTCAAGAGGATGTTGTTCAACGTGACAATCATCATGTCGAGAAACTCCAAATCGTCGATTGTGGTCAAGACGTCAGAAAGGGTGGTGAAGATGATTTCCGAGTTGAGGGTGACACATAGCTTCCTGATGATAAACTCCACCTTGATTGACTTATCCTGCGCCCCCACCTCAAAGAGGGCAATCAACTTGACAATAAAGTCTTTGAAAAACTCCTGGTTCGATTCCGAGATCTTGGCGAGCAACTGCAACACCTTCAAAATCACCTCGTTGCTGCAGTCGTACTTCAACAAGTCGGTCAAGTCGAAATTGTTCTTTTTGGATGAAAAGAATGTCAAAAAGCCATCAGGGTTTCTGGTGTACAAGAAAACCAACCAATCGAGACTGGTGATTCGCGAAAACTCATTGGTGGAGCTGAGATATTCTTGGATGGTTGCATTCAACGTCCGTGGTAGCTGCACTTCGTTAAACTCATCTCCGCTCTCCTCACGCAACCCAAGAATCTCATTCATCTTGGAGTCCTTGCCGTCGTTGAATCTGGTCAAGAAATCCTGCAACGCCGAGTTGAAGCCAAGAAAGCTATCGCGGAGCTCGTCGTCTTGCTCAATGTCGGTGATGGAAATGTTTTTCATGATAATCGCCACACACTCGGGGAACGATTTGAGAATGCCCGTTGGTGAGATGTTTAGAATCTCCCGCAACCACTTTAGGGAGATGGATTGCACCTGGCAGTGGATATCGTGCGGCTCGCTGGTCAAGTCGTTCTTTTCATACTCAAAGCTTTTCAAGAATGACAACATGATGACGATGATCTTGTCATAGTCGATAAAGATATCTTGTCCTGCCGCCACCAACTCGTCGCCCGCATCCTCTTCATCGGTCCCAACTTCTTCACCATCCTCGCCATTCCCCTCCTTGTCACCACTTTTACCCTTTTTCTCCGCTTCTTCTCCATCCTGTCCCTCGGTTGCTTGGCCCCCATCACTGCCAACCACCGCCGCATCTCCTTTATCAACCACCACTGGTTTCTTCCTCACAATGGTTGTATCGTCCGACTTGATCGACACCGTGTCATTCTCCTCCCCCTTCCCCCTCCTCCTCCTCTTCCTGCCCCTCCTCTTTCCTTTCTCCTTCCTTTTCCTTTTCCTTTTCCTCCTCATCCTGCTCCTCCCCTTTTAGCAACTCACTTCCGTGCAACGTCACTCCCTTGGCGCTCTTACCCGCAAGCTGTTTCCGCTTGTGGTTGAGTTTCACCTTGGCAATCTGCTTAATCTCCTTGAGCAACACGTCCAACAAGTTCTCCGTCTCCAACCTCACGTCGCTGGGCGCATTGTTGAACAAGAACCGAACCAAGGGGTCCAAAAAGTTGGGCATGAACGAAATCAACTCGAGCGAGGGGATATCGTCAAACAATTCGATCCACGATATCAAAAACTTTTTGGCAAATGGGTCCGTCGTGTACATCCGCTCCAATAAACTGGGGATAAACTTGACCAACAGAAATGCCTTGGTGGGGTCTTGCGGGTTGTTGACTTGTATGGCATTGCCCTCGGCGTCCACCAAGTTTGATCGAATGTTGTTGCTCGCCCCTTCCTCCTGCTGTTGTGGCTGTTGGTATTGTTGCTCCTGTTGCTCCTGCTGCTGCTGTTGCTGCTGTAAAATTGACACGTAGTTGGTGGCTTTGGCAGAAACGATATCCTTAATCAACCGGTCCAAGATATCGGCTGCATTCTTGACACTGCTCTCGGAATCAGTAACCAAGATACACAAGATATCAAACACCTCGTTGAAATAGAGCAAGATCTCGCCTCGGGCAATCTTGGCTACATTGTATAGCGACTCGCAGGCATAGTACCGCACTCTGGCGTCGGTGTCCCTAAACGTCGAGAAGATGGGCTTGATTATATCCTCGAGAAAGTAGGCAATGGCAAAGGATCCAAGGGCAACACTCACGCTGCCCAATGCGGTAATAGCTCCCATTTTGGCCGAGTTTGTGCCGGAGATGGTCAAGCCCGCGAGCTCGTTGATGATGCGGTAAATCGTTTGCGAATCGTTGCGGGAGAGTGCATTCTTGGTGAGCGACTCGATCTGGAACGCGGTAGCTTTACGCTTTTCATAAATGTGGTTGGAGAGGTCCTTGACCAATGACGCATCAAGAACTTGGCCTGCTGCCCCTGTCGCTCCTGTCATCTGAGGGTGGGGTGGTGCTATCTCGTTTGGTGTTTTTTTTTTTTTTGTGTGTGTTGATTTGTTTACACGAGAGAAAGCTGAGATAATGAGAGAATACTGGAGATGGTAAAGAGACGGCGGTGAAGCATAAAGAGGACTCATGGTCTCTCGCCAAATTGTGGTTCTGCTGCCGTTTTCCTTTTAGCCTATAGACTACTGATTGTTATTGTTCTTGTTGTAACGTTTATGTAACGCCTGGTATCCCGTTGAATTCGTTATACCTCCGTCTCTTGGGTCCAGTACTGGTGTCGGGGTACCTGCTGCCCGAGAGGTCGACGTTGCCAAAGATACTGGAGGCGGCAGTGTCCTCCTTTGCTGGCGAGGAACTGTTGGATACACGTGCTGGCAACAGCAAGTTGGCCAAGTGCGACGTGATTGTGCTTTCGCCACCTGCAGGCAGGAGCCCTTCGCCCGGCAAGAGCTCCTTCAACTGTGCTAGTCCTTGCTTGGTGAGCTCGCCCACCGGCGGAAGCTCGACGTGAAAGTTGATAAACAAATTGCCCCTCCTGAACCTGCTTAGGTTATACTGTTCTTTCCCCAGCCCATCGCCGTCGCCGGGACTTTGATGGATCTCGCCGTCCTTGATTGCGTCGTTTATCGGCATGCCTAGTCCCTTGACAATCTTGGGTTGTCCCGAATTGATTGTTCCCACCACCTCGCCCTGCTGGGCATTGGGGTCGTTAAGGGCGACGTGCCCGTGCGTGTTGATGTAAATCTTCAAGCTCTGGCCCGGTTTGATGAAATCGGGTATGCTAATCTCCCCGCCAAGTAGGGCGGTTTTCAACTTGATCCTATAGTCCATGTACAAGTCGTTGTTTTTGCGTACTAGATACTCGTGGGCCTTTTCCCGCACGTGTATCACCACATCCCCGGGAACAATGCCCCTTCCTTCGTCTGCTTCGCCCTGCAATACGATCCTGTCGCCGTGCTTGGTTCCGGGCACCACATTCACCTTGATCAACTTTGCCTCTTGCACGTACCCGGCGGTGCCACAAAACACGCACCGGTCCTGGGGGGTGATGATTGTTCCCGTGCCGTTGCATTTCCCACACGTGCCCAGCTGTTGGAACTGGGAAAACTCGTTATAATAAGTGATGGCCACCTGTCCCGCCCCCTGGCACTGGCGACACGTCCGGGGGTTGGTGCCGCCAAACCCGTTGCAATGAAGACACATGACGTTCTTGGGTAGCGACAACTTGATGGTTTTGCCATACACCATGTCGCTCAACAGCACGGTGCATGTGTGGTGTATATCCTCGCCCCTCACTTGGCGCAGGCCAATGGGCTCCCCCACCGGCTGGACGTGTTTTTTCATATTCTGCTGGGCATTCTGAGCAAACCCGGGGAAGCCAGAGCGGCCAAACATGGAGTCGTTGGCAAACATGGAGTTGATATCGCTAAACACCAGCGAGAATATGTCGGTGGCAAAGGGGTGTGTGTGGCGCTGCTGGCTCTGTTGTTGTTGCTGTTGTTGTTGTTGTTGTTGTTGCCGCTGTTGTTGTTGTCGCTGTTGTTGTTCTTGCTGTGGGGACGGCTCAACAACTAGACCTTCTAGTCCTGCTTCGCCATAGTTATCGTAGACGGACCTCTGGGCACTATCCCGTAGCACCTCATAGGCTCTGGTCATTTCTTTAAACTTTTCGGTGAGTTGGGGATCATGGTTAGTCTTATCGGGGTGGCATTTTAGTGCTTGTTTCTTGTAGGCTCGCGAGATTTCCTCGACGCTGGCGGCCGAAGACACGGCTAGCACGTCGTATAGTCTCGTCTCTCTGACCATTTTTGGTACCGTGTCTGTTGTTGTAGGTGTTGTAGGTGTTGTTCCTGGTGGTGGTGTATATCTCAATTCTCAAACGGGTCTTGTGGTGCGTGGAGAGGGACCCCAAAAAAAAAAAGAAAAGAAAAGAAAGAAAATCTCTCGTGGAACGCTGTAGAAATTTCCAAGCGCCTCCCGCAGCTGCAGCCGCAAAAAAGTGTATATTATGTAAGCTGTACCAGTTTACTCTCTGTTACACGCCGGAGAGAGAAAGGAGGGAGCGAGATAGGAATAGGAAGATATGGGTGGGTAAGCAGGCAACCGAGGTGGTCTACTGACTGAAAGAGGGGAAGAAGGGTGGTACTGATATCTTTTCTTTAATTTTTTGCTGCTTTTTTCAGCACAATGTGTGCTGCATGAAATGGGTACCCCGATTCCCCTTTGTTACGCTTCATGGACCAACGTACTCTTCATTGATTTCCCCCCATCACCTGCTATTCTCAATAATAGAAAAGACTTGCACGTTGGATTGGTCATTCCCCCCCAACAGGGTCCCATCCAACAGTAAGAAATAAGAAACATCTAGTCCGCCTGGCTAGCTCAATCGGTAGAGCATTTGACTCTTAATCAAAAGGTTGGGGGTTCGAGCCCCCCGTTGGGCTTTTCTTTTTTTTGCATATACATACAGCTATTTGATTGTCCCCCCTCCCCCCTCCCTGCGGCTTATAAGGGAGAGAGATGAGCATGCGAGGATAAAAATATTTTTTTCTTTCTTTTTCTTCAGGGAGCGATAAACCATCAAGGTGGTAGCGAGTGCAACATGGCTCAACGGTGGTTGTGCAAAACCGTACACAAGTTGGATACTAGTGTAGATGGTTATCCCCCCCCACTCCTGTGCGTTCAGTTGTGTATAATCTCTTCTAAAGTGATTCTCATATACGTGATACCGTCAGAAAACAGCCTCTGAAAGAAGGGGGTCTCATGTGAGCAGCACCACCCTCTGTATATGAGTAGTACCACCATTGAGCCACCCCCTTCTTCTACATCTTGCTTAGACTGTTGCGTCTCTTCATACTGGTCCCTCCCTGGTCGTGCGTGCACCAAATACCTCCCAGCCAAAGGAGAAAAGGCAAAAAAATTTCAACCTCATCTTAGCCACCTTATACACCAAATACCAAAGCACCACCCCCCCGCAACCATGCATTTGATGTACACGTTAGACGCCGAAGGCAAGAGAATATACACCCTCCAGAAGATCGCCAAAGACGGTGAAATCACCAAGTCCGCACACCCCGCTAGGTTCTC
>JAJMCF010001370.1:0-19638 GCA_030585045.1 Zhuliangozyma parablackwelliae | reverse complement strand
CACACTTGGCGGGATCGGCTGCTACTTTGCCGACAGTACATGTTCCAAATCGGCAATTAAAAGTTGCGGAAATAATAAAAACACAAATGCACGCGCTGATCGTCATGGGTGTTACCTGCGTGAATTGTCTTGTGTGGATTGTCTTGTGTGGATTGTCTTGTGTGGATTGTCTTGTGTGGATTGTCTTGAGGTGTTGGCGCCGAGCTCTACTAGCGGCTAACTGATTGGCGCTCTTCTTCTTGTTCCCCCCACTCTCTCTCTCTCTCTAAGACACTGTTATCACACTGCAACGTGGGATGGAAGTAAACAATATCCCAGCGCCACCCCACGCCCCCACCCCCCTGCAACCTTTGTTGCCCATTCACCAAAACTCACAAAGCACCGAGACAATCTTTGAGCCGGTGTTGCTTTGTGACTGCGATAAACTTTTTCCTGCATGATTTGACATCGATGCGCCTAGCTGGTGCCAGTCAAGTGGGCCAGACAGTACAGCCTCTCCCTGCTCCCCCTTTCTAATGTTATCTTACTCGTTGCCTTATCTCCCTTGCCATGTGGGTGGGGTGTCTAAATCCGTTCCCTTGAACTTCCACTGCCCCCCATCCCCGCCCTTCCTCGCATATCCGAAATCTAATCGTGGCGTCTCTCTCGTTCCTTTTTTGGGAAAACGGCTTTATTTTCTTTCTTTCTTTCTTTCTTTCTTTCTTTCTTCTATTATGGGCTAATTTCTGTTGATGCCCCCATTGTCAATTTCCCCACCACCACACCCACCAACCCATAATTGCAAATGGGCGCGGGGTGGAAGGTGGAAATCACCTGAAATTAGCACCTAATTCATCCTTTGGCTGTCTAATATGTGTGTGCCTTGGTTTATTAAAAAAGGTTCTAGATTTAATCACTATAGCCACAATTAATTTCCCTCCAATTTTGTAGCAAACATGGTTGAACTCTACCGCCATGACTCCTATGAGTTCATTTTAAAATACAAATTTTCTATAAACGCCGTTGATAATAAACATTCCATTACTTTTACCCAGTCCCATTATCCTGAAACCATTAAATAAAAAACGGCACAGCTCTCACTACTATGCATGCGCACCCAAACACACTTGTGATCAAGAGCAAGAAGTTGCCCCTAAATGCGAGCGTATTCCACACCAGCCAAGGAGTCAAGCTAGTCTCAGCCAGTCTCAGCTCGGACGCGATTTGCACAGTTGGCGCATAAATCGTATCTCTTTCTCACCCCTTGACCTCGTCCAAATACTCTTGCAAGTCTTCCGGGTCGAAAATCACCCGCACCATCAACGAACACGAGGGGCAAACGGCAATGTCTTCGCCGTCCTGCAAGTCATCAAGCGTAATGGCAAACCGATCACCACAGGGACATGGGTACTGGAAGATCTGCTGGACGGGGTCAAACGTGAAATCTTCAATCTCTATCTCATCATATACCGAGTCCATAGGGTATGTATCTCTCTCTCTCTCTCTTTCTCTCTTGTTGGTGAGAGTTGTTGCCTTATATCGTCATGCCAGTCTTGGTCATCTCTAAGCGCATTTCTTTTGTTTGGGGCTCGTGCCCTCATTGACCATCATATCACGTGTTGTTGGTACTGGCACACTACCCTAGTAAATTTGTGTCTGTTGGTAGCGCCAGAAAACGCTCCCTCTCTCTCTCTCGCCCGTTCCCAGCGAGAGCTTCCCACTGCCAAATAAAAAAATTTTCAGACGGAAGTTTTACTTTTTACATTCTTTCAAGAGACTACAGTGATACTTAACAAGTATGTGATGAACCACAACATATGATACGACTAGACAGAGAGGGACGTCAATAGACGAAGGAACAGGGTAGATGGAAAGAGCCGCCCAAAAGCATTACAGTTGGATTGATGCTGGCAGTTGGTGTAACTGTATGCTTTGAAGGTTACCCATATTCGACAGTGCCAGCCTACCCATACATACAACAACAACAACAACAACCACAAGCAATGTACCACACTCATCGGTACATTCCAACAATTGGCCATGCTTCCCTATAGCCAAACGCCCATTATCGCGACGTCACCCTTCCACCTCCAGTCTAGTCGAGTCCTCCTATTCCTGAAACAATGTACTAACTCCCCCTTTTTAGCAAACATGGGTATTTCTAGAGATTCGCGTCACAAGAGAGCCGCCACTGGTGCCAAGAGAGCTCAATTCAGAAAGAAGAGAAAGTTTGAGTTGGGTAGACAAGCTGCCAACACCAAGATTGGTGCCAAGAGAATCCACTCTGTTAGAACCAGAGGTGGCAACCAAAAGTTTAGAGCTTTGAGAATCGAAACTGGTAACTTTTCCTGGGCCTCTGAAGGTGTCTCGAGAAAGACCAGAATCACTGGTGTCGCTTACCACCCTTCGAACAATGAGTTGGTTAGAACCAACACCTTGACCAAGTCCGCTGTTGTGCAAATTGATGCCACTCCATTCAGACAATGGTACGAAAACCACTATGGTCAAACTTTGGGCAAGAAGAAGAACCAGCCACACGGTGCTGCTGCTGACGCTGAGGAAGTCAAGAGATCGAAGAAGACGGAAAGAAAGTTTGCTGCCAGATCTGGTGCCGCTGCCATTGAATCCGCTGTCGACTCTCAATTCGGTGCCGGTAAGTTGTACGCTGTCATTTCCTCTAGACCAGGCCAATCTGGCAGAGGTGACGGTTACATCTTGGAAGGTGATGAATTGGCTTTCTACTTGAGAAAGTTGACTGCCAAGAAGTAAAAGGGCTATAGCATAGTTATACATACTAAAATTGGAGAGGTATATCTTGTATTTTATTTTTAATGTAAATCAGATCAAAGAAGCAAGAGGTACAAGAGGTAGTCTTTTACCAAGAGGTACAAGAAGCATAGCCTATAACTACAGGTCCATCACTACAGGGTGGTATTGTTTCTCTCAAATTCGTTTATTCGTTACTCTATAAACCTATTTCCATAGTTAGTAAATCAGTTTTTTGTAGTTGTTGTTCCTGGTCGCTTTGTCATTGTATCAGTAGAGGCATGTCGTTATCCGCACAGTGAAAGCCTTCAAGTAGCTAAATCACTCAGTACAGGTCTGTGTAAACATTGTGTTCATCACTTGAATATCAGCCAACCAGGATCTATCCACACACAAACACACATACGCTTCAAGAGAGGTTTGTTGTTGTTGTTGTTGTCAATGAGATGGAAGAGGAAGAAAGAAGAAAAAAAATTTCAATGGACAAATTTTCAGTCTCTCGTTTTGGGGCGGCGGGTCTACTCATCACCTGACTCTCGCTCTGTTTTCTTTCAAGCCCTACAACAAAAAAAGGATCAATAACAGAAGTGCTGCCTCTCTTGATTCAACCAGCACCAGGCCAATGTTTGAAGATACGCTTTATGAGGATGCCCAGCTGTTTATCAAGCCGTATCCGTCAATCACAAGCCCTGAATTCCACAACACCACCACCTTGACCAAGCTCTCACACAATGACACGGCGCCCAGGATAAACTTTACCATCCCCGCCACCACCAGTACCAGCACCAACACCAGTACCAGCACCAGCACCAACACCACCAGCCCGTCGACCCTTGGTGATGCGCTTTTTAGGATCAGGCAGACAAAACTATCGATAAAGGAAGAACAGCTCCAAAAACAGAGGGAGATTGCTGAGATGAACCGCCTCGACCGACCCATGTACTACAAGCCGCCCAGCGCCAAGGACTCATTCTACGGCATCCAAGAGTGCTTGCCGCCCAATGTAAAGTTTGGCAAGCCAGGGAATGGCATGGGCAAGTCGCGAGTGCCGCTATTTGTGGGGCAAAGCCAAGGTCAGGGCCATGGTCAGGGTCATAGCCAGGGCCAGGGACTGTACACGCACCAAGACGTTTTACAAAGCATCCAGGACGAGCACGATGACCAAGGGTTCGACGAGGGCAGTCATCCCAGTGGGAGCTGGGAGAACCCGGTGGTGAAAGTGGCCCTCTCGAGACAGTTTGACCGGGAGTCACAGGCCAAGAAGATGTTTAAGAATGTGGTTTACTTGATTGCGTTTTTGCTTTTGAAATCGGCGTTGAAAAAGATTCTCTACGTCTATGACGCAAGCATAAGGAGCCAGCCATATTTTCAGAAGATGAACCACCGGGAACTCTCCAACAATATCGTGCTCATTGTGCTATCCAAAGTTGTTTTATTTGTGTTTGTGGCCAATATTGTGGTTCCCTTGTTCAAAGTGGTTAGGGGACCCGACCAGTGCTGGGACTTGCCGCTCAGCTCGAGGCAGAGACAATTGATTGGGTTGAAAGCTCGAGAGATTCCGGAGCAGCAGTCCGATGGCATTGATTCGGTTGACGAAAGGGCAGAACTCACACTCAAGCAGAGACAGTATGACGTGAAACACCCGTTTCATCCATTGCCAAAGTATCGCAAGCATAGCGAGTTGGTGCCTACTGTCGAGGGGAACAGCATCAGCTTGGTCAAGCAATACCCCCAGCAACAGCAGCAATACCCCCAGCAACAGCAGCAATACCCCCAGCAACAGCAGCAATACCCCCAGCAACAACTACAAACGTTGTATCCTGCTCGATCTACAATTGAATTGGACCGGAGCGCGCCTACATCGGGGATAAAGACTCTCGCACGTAGTGGGGATGCTGTGGTGAGCAAAACATACTCGCCCGAGACTGTAGAAGCTGCGAGGTTCAAGTTTGACAAAAACTTTGACATACAATTCAATATAAACTAGCTTCTTTTCTATTTATAGATCCTTTAATTCATTCAAGCTTTCAATCAAGTCGTCGATTTCGGGAAAGTCCTCCTTGAACAAGGCGCTCTTTTCCTCCACGCTCTTTATCTCACTGCTCTCACCACCACCACCACCACCACCAGCACCCTCGCCGTCTGCTTCCTCGTCAATCAAGTAAAACATCAAAAACTCAATGATTTTAAAGTTCAAGTTTTGCTGGGTTGCCTTTGCCCCCTTGGCAATCTTTTCATGGATATCAAACGAAGACAATCGAAACCTTTGGATCAAGGTGGCACACCCATCATTGCGCTCAAACACGCGGTAGTTCTTGTGGTCCTTGAGCAATACGTGCACCAACGTCGACACGGCCGAGATTGTCAATTCAAAACTCTCATTTCTCAACAAGTGGATCACCTTGGCCATGTTCTTGTCGCGGCGAAACACGGCGCGCGACCCGGGGTGCACGAGCAACAATCCCTGCAAGAGCGTGTTGCAATGTATGAGCTGGTCTACGGGTAAGTGGTCATACGCGTTGACCAAGTAGGTGGCAAGGTTGTATTGGAAACTGTCCTGCAAGGCTTTGAACTGGGCGAGGTCGCCCGTGACTTGGTGGTGCTGCTGCTGCTGCTGCCGATGCTGGCGGTGCTGCTGCTGCTGCTGCGCCTGGTACGTCTTGATCTGCGGTAGTAGGGACCGGAGCAAGGCGTCAAGTAGGCGTATACCATGGGCTATATCACGTGCATTGCCCGAGTCTAGCGAGTCGACAATCTCTAGTATGTTTGACTCCATTTGGGGGGGCTAGAAAGTGTTGTTGGTGTCAGTGTTGACGGTGTCAGTGAAATCAGTCTCAATTAGGCAAGTGCACACTACTTGTCCCAAAAAGAAGAAACCAAAAAAAGAGAGAGAGAGCGTATCTGCAACAGGACAATTTCACCATCAGTTTTTTAGCACCACAGAAAGAAACACCGTTCAGCCCCCCAAGAGGTATAGTCAAAGACACCGCCAGGGACGACACCGCCAGCAGTCAGCCGTTGCCCCTTTTTCAACAGTTTAGGCCGTTCAAACCACGTCACCCGCAGAAACCACAACTGTTTTTTGAAAGCATACCACAAGGACACGTCACGGAAGTACACAAGGATACAGCTCCTGCAACCAACACAGCAGTCCCACTAGCAAACACATCCCACCAGCATGTCCTCCCCCTCTTCTTCATCCGCCATAGTGCTAGGGTGCACAGTTGCTGTTGTCTCTTCGGCTATCCAGTCGCTTGGCATAACACTACAGAGAAAATCACACTTGGTCCTACCAAACAGCCTCCACCACCACCAACACAACCACCACCACGAGCACAACCACCACCAACATCACCACACATACAAACGCAACATGTGGCTTATCGGCTTTTCGCTATTCATTGTTGCCAACGTGTTGGGAAGCGTCATTCAGATATCAACGCTTCCCTTGATTATACTATCTCCGCTCCAGTCCATTGGCTTGATCTTCAACAGCATCTTGAGCTGCTTGTTACTACCCGGAGACCATTTCACCCGGAAACTATGGGTGGGGACGTTTATCATCGCTGTGGGTGCGTTTGTTATCGCCTACAACGGGTCGGTGCCCCCGCCTCCAGTCGACACCTTGCCCACCAGCGATCGGTTTCGCGAAATATTGGTCAAGTTGTCAAAGCCAGGTTTCCTCACTTGGTTCATTTTGACGTTTGTGTTTATGGGCGTGCTCCTCGCGGTGAATCGGTTTTACCTTGATAAGCGGATCAAGCGGCTGAGAATGGCGCTGTTGCCGCACCCCGGGAGGCCGCACTGCAGCAAGTACCAGTTTGCCAAGGGCGTCAACTATGGTATCATTAGTGGGACGTTGACGGCGCACACGTTTTTGTTTGCCAAATCGATTATTGACGTGATTATCGAAACCATTTTCAACGATAAGCAGGGCCACTTTTCGGTGTTTGCCAGTGCCACTCCGTACATGTTGCTTCTTGTGATGTTGACAATTGTCGGGATGCAGCTCACGGCGTTCAACCTCGGGTTGGCGCAGATCTCAACGGCAATTCTCTACCCGTTGTGCTTTTTGGTTTACAATTTGGCCAACTTGATCAATGACTTGATTTTCAATTCGTTACTAAGCAGTCACAGGATGGCTATGCTGCAATTTTGGTGGGTTTGTTTTGGGTTGTTGGGGGTTTTGATTGGGGTGGTGGCCATTTCGTGGGATAGTGCTTTTGGAGACGTTCGAGAGGGCAAGTTTCTGTACGAAAGTGGCACCACTTGTCTCTTGGAGGACCATGGGAATAAAGGGTACTCTACAGTTGAGGATGGGTCAAGCGAAGAGACGTTGGAGGGGGGTGAGGAGGGAGTCGAGGGTGGTGATGGTGGTGCTCCTTCTCCTTCTCCCCGGTATTCGTTTGAACAAAGCCAGTTGTTGCAACTGTTGGACATGCCCAAGTAGGAGTAAATATAAATATACCTTTTTCTTTCTTTTAAACAACACTTGGATAAAGAGTGGTTGTTTGTATGGTAGTGTGTGTCTGTTTTTAAAACATGTCTCCTTTTTTTTTTTGCTCAAAATTGACACCACCGATTTGACACCACCCAGATCATCACATAGCAGATCATCACTGCCCAGATCATCACTGCCCAGATCACAGTCCAGATCACCACCCAGATCACCACCACAAAGACCATTCACACTCCACATGGGCTCATCACCAATATACAAACGAACAGAAGTCATAGGACGAGGCAAGTTTGGGGTTGTTTACAAGGCGTATCACAAGCAGACCAAACAGGTTGTGGCCATCAAGGTTCTAAATCTCGACACGGAAGAAGACGAGGTGATTGACGTGCAACAGGAGATTCAGTTCCTTACCGAGTTGAAAAACGTCCCCAACATCACCCACTACTATGGCTCGATGCTTTACGACACCAAACTATGGATCATTATGGACTACTGCGCCGGCGGCTCGCTCCGCACGTTGCTCAAGGCCGGGGTGCTTGAAGAAAAGTATATTGCCATTATTGTGCGAGAACTACTTGCCACCCTCTCGGCCGTGCACAAGCTCGGAGTGATACACCGGGACTTGAAAGCCGCCAACGTCTTGATCTCCAAGGAGGGCAACGTCCAGCTCTGTGACTTTGGAGTCGCGGCCAAGATCACATCCAACGCGCTAAAGAGAACCACCATGGCGGGGACACCCTACTGGATGGCGCCAGAAGTTATTAGGAAGGGAGACACGTACAACTCGAAAGCCGATATCTGGTCGTTGGGCATAACCGCTTATGAGATAGCCACGGGGAATCCGCCGTATTGTGACAAGGACGCAAACTGGGCCATGCAGATGATCAGCAAGAGCACGCCGCCGAGGCTAGAGGGGAGGGAGTTTTCCTCGGCTTTGAAAGAGTGCATCGCCCTCTGTCTTGACGAGGACCCGGAGGAGAGACCGAGTGCCGACGACTTGATGAAATGTCGTTTGGTGAAGATATACAAGAACCTCCCCACTGCGCTTTTGAAGGAGGTGATCTCGAGGTATTTACTCTGGCGGGATCGGAATAGCCTGAGGGATTCCGTGTTTATCAATCTCGAGGACGAGAAAGAGGATACCGTTGACGAAGTAGCGGGCGGGTTAGACAATGGCGAGCAGCACGGAAACCAGATCCAGGTGAAGTGGGACTTTGACTCTTTGGAGAGCCGAGAATACATTATGGAGAATGACATTGATTTGGACCATGTGGAGGAGAGCTACATCTATGATACGCAAGAGGCGGGCACGTTTCAGACATTGCCCACTTTGAAAGTGAATGCTAGTGCCTCGTCCACAGGCTTGAGGCAACAGGCGGGGTTGACGGGGGGGACGGGAACTGTCACGGGAACTGCCACGGGAACTGCCACGGGCTCTACGAATACCTCGTCGGCCACGTTGGCGGGAAAATCCGATGTCCCCAAATCGTTGCATATGCTATTTGAAGAGTCGGAGGAGACTGAATTTACAAACTTGCCGGCGCCATCCATGGCCAACGTCAACGATAGGATGGAGTCGCCAACTATCGAGATCCCCGACATGGACGCGTTGGCAAACTTCCCCACGTCTTCGGCACACCACCCGCCCTTGAACAAGCCGCCGACATTGTACCACTCGCAGTCGGCGTCCGCGGCGCTTGAAACACGCTTTGGGTCGCTTAGCACATCGCCCAATGACCACAATAGACCACGCAAAAAGACCATTTCAAACACATTGAGCAGCAACGCTTCAAGCATCCAAGCCTCGTTCTCACAGCCACACACGCCCCCATACACTGGCGCCAGCGTGGTGCGGACCCCGTCGCCCAAGCCGCCAAACACATCAGCGTTGCTCAATGCAACATTTACCAAATCCAACTCGCCCTCAAAAATGAAAGCGTTGCAAACAACCTCCAATCCGTTGTTGCAACCAATAAACTTTAAGCCCATTGACCACGCGCCAACTCAAGCGCCACCGCAGTTGATAACTCAGCACTCGATGCCGGTAGTGCCAACAGCGGGTATAGCAGGACCTGGCGCAGTGGTAGGTACTGCTGCTGCTGCTACTGCATCCGCCGCCGCCTCCGCCACGTCTGCTGCGTCTGCCAACACCCTGACCAACCTGTCCAACCCCCCTTCTGTGTCAAACACACCGCCCCTCAAGACGAGAAGAAACAAGCCGGCGTTTATCCAAATGCCCACGCCAAGCAACACCGTGAACAACTTGTCGGCATTAACGAACGAGGACGCCGAGGTCAACCAGTTTGGAATAAATCCCGCGACTGTAAACATGCCGGTCTCGATGACGCCAGTGACGGAAAAGGAGGCGCCCATATTTGCTCCAGTCGCCGAGGAAGACGAGAAACAGCCCGCCACCATGAATAGACCGCATCAGAATAGTATCCTGGCAAAAAAGTCTGTGGCGAACGCGTCAAGCCATGCTATATCATCGATGGTCAACACTCTGAATGTGCACTTGCCACGGACAAACTCGATGAGCGCGGCAAGTACGGTGGGCCCGATGCTGGCACCGGTGCCGCCTTCTGTGGCTGCAACTCCATTCTTGCTGGCGCCGTCAGTGGGTGCTGCTGTGTTTCCGACGATTCCCCAAATCAATGGCGACTTTTTCTCGGACTCGACCCCGCGGCATAAATTGGTCAATGAGCTCGAGAGCATGATTGACTTGTTTAATCAAGGGCTTGAAGCGTTGGAACAGAGTATATAGGAGCAGAGTATATTGGAGTGTAAGAGCCAAAAAAAAATGAAATGAACAAAAACAAGAGAAGAAAAGTATATAATAACCAACCATGCCACCACGTATCCGCCGCCGTATCACGTCGTCGCGGCGTGAGGAGATAGAGAAAGAGCAAGAAGAGCTAGCGAAAACAATTGTCCGGCCATTTGATATCCACCAAGGTGTCCCCGTTTCATTCAACTCCCCATCCCCCACCGATGTACTAGCCCAGCCATTGACCATCAAAGACACCGGGGTGTACTACCTCTCGCTTCTCCGATCGCGATACACGTATATCCAGGCTTGTCCCTTGTTTACTTTATACTGGGTGAAGACCTCCTCGTATGTGAAGAAGTTGCAGGAGGAAAACAAGCCCATGCCGAAAAGTGTTCAGAATAATGATCTCCGCGGCAGACCCAGTGTATTGGGCAATGACGTGAGCGCGAGAGATGTGATGGTCAAGCTATGTGACGCTGGCTTGACCGTGGGCCCTCACTCCTTTGAAATACGATTGTTTATAGGTAAGGACGAGAGAAGCGAGCGGGACAAGATGGAGAAAATGGAAAAGAAGGAAATAAGGGAGAAGAAGAAGAAGGAGAGGGAGATGCGAAAGTTGCAGAAGCAGAAGGAGAAGGAGGAGAAGAAGGGGGAACAGGGTACTGATAGTTCTGCTGTTTCATCAAAGGATGCTAACGTGGATGATGAAAAAGAGGACGAGGATGATGACGAGAGGGAGGAAAGGGAGGAAAGGGAGGCAGAGGAAAGGGAGGCAGAGGAAAGGGAGGCAGAGGAAAAGGAAGCAGAGGAAAACAAGGAAAAGGAAGATCAGGAAAATGAAGCGGAGGAAAAGGAAGATGAGGAAAAGGAAGATGAGGAAAAGGAAGCAGAGGAAGACAAGGAAAAGAAAGATGAGAAAGATGTTGACAATGTGGGTAACAAAGAAGAGCAAGAGGAAGATGAGGAACCGGCCAATACTTCCAAAGACGACGATGAACCGGCCAATACTTCCAAAGACGACGCACTCACCGATGTTGCCAAATTATCGAAAGTAGAGGACGGCAACACAAACGAAAAGTCGACTCAATCCACTAGCCCCACCCCTGCCGAAGGAACGTCCTCTGCATCCCGCGACTCCATGTCTACTCGTGAAAACCAAATCATGATTGCAAACCTAAACTACATCGCCACCAAAGACAAATCACTCAACTCGCTCATGAAGGTGGTTGCATCAGGCAAGGCAAACCAAAAACAAATCACCACGTTTCAGGAGTATATCAAACGGGCGAGGGAGATGGGACCGCCGCCACACGATGAAGAGATTTTGAAGCAGTTTATGAAGAAGCCGAAGGCCGCCAAGGAAAAGGCGCCCAAGAAAGCGAAAGCAAAGGGTGAAGGAGACCAGCAGAATGCAGACGAAAAGGGAAACGAAAAGGCGAAAGCAAAGGAAAGGGCAAAGGAGAGAGCAAAGGAAAAGGCAATGGAAAAGGCATTGGAAAGGGAGAGGAAAGCCAAGGAGAAGGAGAAGCTAAATGAAATTCCCAAGGACCAAAAGTTGACGGCGTTTCAGGAAAAGTACCTCCACGACGCCACCATTGTTTTTGAATTTGTTGAGAATGCAAATGTGAGGTTTATGCTACCGAAATGGGCAGTTACTGAAGTTCTCGACCCCAGCACTACGATCAATGCCGATGGGGGAGACAACTCGGATAACAAGGATATTTTGATTAGTTTCTTGTGGTTGCACAACCAAAATGAGGTTGATGAGTATGAGAGAAAGTTAAAGGAGTATGAGGAGAAGAAGGCCGAGGAGGAGAAGAAGGTTGAGGAGGAGAAAGCTAAAGAGGAGAAGGCAGCGGAGGAGAAGGCAGCGGAGGAGAAAGATGAAGATGACAAAGATGAAGATGACAAAGTTGAAGAAGACAAAGCTGGGGAGGAAGAAAACGAGGGCCACGATACTGCCTCAGACAAAGTAGAAGAGAAGAATGACCCGGCAGATGGGGTGGAGCCCCAGCCTGAGGTAAAGATTGAAGAGACCAATGAGACATCTGAGGAATCAGCTTTACCAAAACGGAGGACAGCTCCACCCCGGCGTGGCCGCAACAAGAAGCGTGGACCCGCGGCACGCCGACCAGCCCAGCCCAAACCACTTACGCCTCCAATCGAACCAGAGTACCGGTACACTGCAGTTTCGTTCACGGTGCACGGCATACCGTCTCGGTTCGTTCCTATATTCACCAACTCGGTCAAGCCGCTTGAAAAAGTCCAAGAGAAAATGAAGCATATCATGAGCCACGGGACCAGGCAGCCCAGTTTCTACTTGTGGTATCAAGTGGATGGCCGGTTGGATGAGAAGTTGGCAGAGGACATTAGGGTCGCATTGAACCAGGAGGAAAGGAAAATGACAGGCATACCAACCATTGCAGTTGAAAAGTCGCCAAAGGAACCAAAAAAGAGAAAGTTGCAGGACAAGTCGGCGGACCACCCCAAGAAGGTGAAACTAGAAAAGAGCGAGACGCCGCCGGTTCCAGAGACTCAACAAAGTTGATGACGATAAAGAGAACGTGCAGTGATTGATAATATACTATATACAAGTGGGCGGGGTCTATTGTGTAGGCAAGATCAAGTTCAACAAGCTCTGCAAAGATTCCGAATCGGCCTTGTTTCTTTCGCTGGTTCCAGAAACGGGTCTAGAAGAGGAGGTGAACCTCGAATCGTCGTGCATCCACGTCCCCGTCTTGACACCATCGGCAAACATCCTCACGCTCCCGTCTTCGCTAATCTCCGCCTCGGTGATCTTGAACGGCGTCTTAAACTGTCTCGAGTGCTTTCCAGGGTAGTTCCTGGCGTAATTCGTTTGCAACGACATTGACCGATCAGTCACATTCATAATGAACCCACCAACGGCGGCTTCTCGCACACCAATGATCCTGCCTGGCGCCACGGCATTGTATCTGATCCCATTAGGCGTGTTTGCAAGCCTGCCCCGTTGCAAGTACGAGAACCCACCGGTGCCAGAAATGCGGCGCTGTTGCTTGTGGGCGTTGAGCAAGGTGACGTTTTGACGCGAAACCTCGGGGGAAGTCTTTAAAAACAGCTTGATCTTTTCAAGAATGGCCTCCTCGGGCACGTTGGGTTTGATCAATGCTTCTGGCAAGTGGACGCTCAAGTACTGGCGGAACGCGTGGTGGATTCGGGGGTTCTCCTTGATCAAGGCGACAACCTCGGCCGTCAGCACTATTGTGGGGAGCTTAAAGTAGTTTGTCAAGCTCTCGTCCTTTGCGGGCTGCTCCGATTTCGTGGCCGCGTCGGGGAACAAGGGGCTCTTGGCGGTGTAGTGGCTCTTTACAGGCACCCCCAATTCTTGAAAGCATTGCTGGTTCCAGTAGCTGGAAGAGTTTACTTCCAAGTCGGGTATTTTCTTATAGTTGTCCATATCGTTGTATGAAACGTATGCCTTTCCTATCTTCTTGGGCGGTGCGGCCTTGATACCATACTCGCTGCGGGCGGCACTGCCTGTAGGCGCAAATATCACCTGGTGTGTTGGGTACTGGGATTTCACGCCACGAAGCTCTTTGCCGAGCGGCTTGGCCACTTGCACAGGACGAGAGTTTCTAATCAAATGGAACAATTCCGATGTGCTCGCCATGGTGTGTGTGTGTGTAAGGGCTTGTGTGTGTGTGTGTAAGGGCTGGTGTGTGATTCTGTCTACGTCTGTTGGTCTTTCGCTTTACGCCAAAAAATTTTCTCTCCAAAAAAAAAAATCTCTATTGACTTACCCGGAAACGATTTTACTATACACTCGCTACCAAACAGAACCCCTTGCCTCAAAAGGCATAGCTCAACGAAATCCCCAACCTGCTAAACTCGGGCGCATTGGTCACCGGGTTCACCCCCACTTTCACACCCGTGCTGACTAGAAAGTCTTTGACCCTCCCTTCCCATAGCACTCTTACTGCTTTGTCGTTCAAGCTGGTGGAAAACTTTAAAACACTCGAAAAGTCGCTTTCATTCACCAAGCTTTGAAACGCCGTGGTTACTGTATCGTAGTTCTTGTTGCTGTGGCCGTTGCCGCTGCCGCTGCCCAACAACGCCGGGTCGATATGGTACGCGTCATCCCGCTGCTGTATTGGATTGACAATGGTCGTCTGTCGGCCCATCAATATTCTTCTATGGTTGTCGTGCCGAAGCCGCCCATTCTCCTCGCTTGACGGACTGATCTCGTGCTTGGAAAAGTTGCGGTTCTTGTGGGCGTAGCTGTACAACTCAAAGCCGAGGGAAAGGTTGCTCGCATACGAAAAGATGTTAAAGTCGTACCTCGAGCAGAACGTGGACGCCACTGACGTCTTGACGGTATACGTGGACGAGACGTGCCCGAGTATGGGGTTGACGGCAAGCGTCATAATGAGCGGTTTCCCCGTGGACGTGGAACGGGTGGAGTACCGCAAGGCGGTGGACAAGCCGGGGCTCATTGTTCTTGCCGCGTACCATAGTTCTGTCCCCACTGAAACAACACTATTGTCAAACTTGGGTATCAAGGATGTTGTTGCCGCCGTGGATTTGTTTGTTCCCAAGTTGTACAAGCACCGGAACCCAATCAAGCTCTCGTTGGTGGAGAATATCAACTCGCGCGAAAGCCGGGAGGTGTTGTTTTGTAGGTACACAATCATGGTTCCGTTTTTCTCCAAATGGGGGTTGTTGACACACTTTATCAATAGCTGGGTGTTTTCGCTGATTCTTTTGATTAGCATAGCTTCAAGAGCAGATCCAGGAAAGTACATCCTGCCGTAGAGCAAGCTCGCTCGGTGGTATTTGCCGCTGCGGATTGCTTTGCTTCCGTTTGGTTCAATGATCCTGAACCCGGCAATGGCCTCCTGGAGCGAGATCTCTTTGGTGCCCATGGTGTTTGTCAAGGGGATTGACGAGTACAAGTATGCGAGTGAGCCGTTGACGGAGTGGTGGTTGGAGAGCGTAAAGGAAGATGCTGAGTAGTCGGTGGTTTTCGAGGACGTGTCAATCTTGATGCCATTGGGAATGGGAAACTCTAGTAGTGCCTGCAGCGTCGCCGTCATGTTGGAGAAGATGTTGTCTTCGTTCCAATGGGATGACTTGTAGAAGCATTTCTGGAGGTATTCCATGTAGTTGTACATGTGGGAGGTGGCAGTTGTTTACCGTGTACTGGTTGGCTTTTGTAAAAACTTGGGCTGTATGTGTTGCTATTGCTATTGTTGTTGTTGTATGCGTTGCTATTGTTGTTGTTGTTGTATGCGTTGCTATTGTTGTTGTTGTTCTGCCTGTGTACTGAGTCAGATTTGTTCTCACCAAAAATTGGAGACCAATTTTTTTTTCTTTCTTTTCTTCATCCCACCACTTCCCACCACCATGAGATCTTACACCATCAAGAGAATAACCAACGAGACAAAGATACAAATAGCGATATCGCTAGATGGAGGCAGTGTGGAGCTCAAAGAGTCTATTTTCCCCGACAAAAAGGAAGAAGAACACGCGCACCAGACCACGGGGGGTCAGATTATTAATGTGCAGACGGGGATTGGCTTCTTGGACCACATGTTGCATGCCTTGGCCAAACACTCGGGGTGGTCGCTTCTTGTTGAGTGTGTGGGCGACTTGCACATTGATGACCACCACACGTCCGAGGACGTGGGCATTGCCCTTGGAATGGCATTCAATAAGGCGCTCGGTCCCATCAAGGGCGTCAAGAGGTTTGGCCACGGCTTTGCGCCTCTAGATGAAGCGTTGAGCCGGGCTGTGGTGGACTTGTCTAACCGTCCGTTTGCGGTTGTGGAGTTGGGGTTGAAGCGGGAAAAGATTGGCGACTTGTCGTGCGAAATGATTCCCCATGTGTTGGAGTCGTTTGCCCAGGCGGCTAGCATAACCATGCACGTCGACTGTTTGAGAGGGTTTAATGACCACCACCGTGCCGAGAGCGCGTTCAAGGCTTTGGCCATTGCTATCAGGGAGGCTATCAGCTACACGGGCCGGGATGACGTTCCGTCCACCAAGGGTGTCTTATCGTAGGAAGCAGCACCGAGGAAAATGGAGAAAAGAACGGGAAAAAAAAAATTATTCACATAGTCATCTCAGTATATATATATATATATATATACACCACAATCAATTTCGAATGTTTAGCAAACGAAGCTTCTCAGTCGTGGCGCGTCTCTGCAAGAGCGTGAACCAAAAGGGAAAGAGTGGCGAAGTTAGGCATTTCAAACCACACCACGCGGGGCACAAGGATGGACCACGAACATTCGAAAAGAGCTTGCCATTGCAACCAAAGGATGAAATGAAGATATGGGACCAGCAGGGGATCAGTAAGGATAAGTTTTTTAAACTAAAGTACAAGTACGTGCATCCTGAGAAGCGGGAGAGGTTGCGTCGAGAAATGACGGAAAAGGTTGCCAAACAACGCCGGTTGCGTGAAATGCGAATCGCCCACGAGAAGGAGCAGAGGACACAGCTGGTGGACAAAAGAGGGGGGCAGGGGCAGGGGCAGGGTCAGGGTCAGGGCCAAAGGAACACTCCCAGGTCGAGAGAAACCCCCACTTCCCGCGACTCGTTTGGTCTCTTTGAGTATGTGTTTGGTACGCACTCGGTAAAGTCGGTTTTGACGGCCAAGAAACGGGTGGGGATAAACATGTACACATTCAACCCGGATCCTAGTGTTGAAAAGTTGGCCAAGGAATGCGGAATTGTACCTCGTGAAGTGAAAAACTCCAACGAGTTGAACATCTTGTGCAACAACGGGGTGCACAATGGTGTTGTGTTGAAGACCAAGTCGTTGGACATTCCGTTTGTTACCGACGTTGCATCTTTGGAAAATGGCGAGTATTGCTTGAAAATTCTGGGTGAGGAGAGTAATCTTGAATTGACAAAGCATGTTGTGAGGGCTGGCACCGCTGCTGCTGCCACCACCGCCACCACCACCACCACCACCGCCGCCGCCGAAGACGGCGACGACGAGCTCTACCCACTCGCGTTGTACCTCGACGAAATAACCGATCCACAAAACATGGGGTCCATCCTACGCAGTGCCTACTTTTTTGGCGTTGATTTTGTGGTTGTTCCTTCCCATGCGACTGCCAAGTTGGGGTCAGTGACCAGCAAAGCCTCCAGCGGTGCTCTTGACTTGATGGACATTTACCAAACAAACCAGCCGCTCAAGTTTTTGGACAAGGTCAAGGATCAAGGGTGGCACATTGTCAGCACCGCATCCGAGCCAAGCGATTCTGGTTTGGAGGACACGCACAATGGCAGCAACGCCAAGAACAGGTTTATTGAGTTGGCAGGGTTGAAAAAGATACTTTCCAAAACGCCACTCATGCTTGTTATCGGAAGCGAGGGTGTTGGCGTGCGGACAAATATCAAGAATCGAAGCGACTACCTTGTGGGTATACCAAAGTACAGGACAGGCGACACGATTGTGGACTCGTTGAATGTTGGTGTAGCCAGTGGGGTTGTTATCAAGAGCTGTATTGGATAAGCAACATGGCTAGTGTAAATAGAACAAATAAGTCCTAGAGAACCAACAAAGCAGCCCTAGAGAACCAATAGATGAAAAAACGCCATAAGCATATATTGATTAAGAATTAAAAAGTGTAAACAACTAAAGACAAAAAAAAAAGGGGGGGGCGACAATGGCACAAAAAGAAGTTAGACCAACTTTTCGGCTCTTTCAGCGTGTTCAACAGCTGGCTTGTCGTCACCTCCGGTCAAGCGGCCCAAGGTGGATGCTGGGTCGTCGCCAAAGGCTCTGGCAACCTCTTCCAAGGTGTAGCCCGAGGTCTCGACGTAGTACAAGTAAACAAGCACCAACTCAACAGCCAAGATGCAACAGTAGACAATGTAGTACTTCCACAGGATGGCGTCCATGGCAACGGGGTTAACGAAACCGTTGTACAACAAGATGACGTTCTGAGAAAAGAAAAACACATTCAACCCCTTGGCTCTGTGGGAGTATGGCAAGATTTCAGTGACGTACAACACGGGCAAACCGTTGGCACCAATGTCGTAGAACAAGGAGTAGACAAAAATCATGGCAAGGACACCGTTGGCCAAGGCGGTGTCGGTGAAGCCACCAATGGCGAATCTGGCGGACAAGATGGTCCAGATGACGTAGGACACCAACATACCCACGATACAGATGAGGAACAAGAGTCTTCTCTTGAAGTACTGACAAACGTAGGCAACGGACCAAGCGATAACCATGTTGTAGATCATCAAACAACCGTTGATTTCCAATTGTCTCTTGGGGTCGGTGATACCAATACTGTTCAAGACCTTGTTAAGGTAGTAACCGGTCAACCCGTTACCAGACAACTGCATAATGACGGCGGTGAAGATGAGCAAAAACAATCTCTTTCTGTAGGTGGGGAGCTTGACAAAGTCAAAGTAAGAGGCGCTGGAGTAGATCTGTTCCATTTCCAAAGCAGCCTTGATTTCGCCCATTTCAAACTCAACCAATCTGTCGGCCTCGACGGAGCCGTCGTTGCCACAGTGGTACTTGTGCAAGAGTTCCCTGGCGTGTTGGTCCCTACCCTTGGAGATCAAGTAACGAGGAGATTCAGGAACCCACCAGAAAAAGAGGAGTTGCACCACTGGCAAAAGACCCTGCAAGTAAGATGGGATTCTCCACGAGTAAGACGAGGTCAATGGCTGGGTGCCAAAAGTGACCCAGGCGGCAATGATGGCACCAAAGTACCAGAAGGTGTTGTACAAGGCGGTGGCGGTGTCTCTGTACTTGGGGTACGACAACTCCGAGATCAACGATGGCGAGGAAACGGTGGACAAGCCAAAGCCGAAACCCAAAATGATTCTGGCGCAGATGAAAAAGGCAAAGTTGGTGGAGGCACCCTGCAAGATGGCACCCAACACGGTGATGGACTGGCCAAAGAAGATGGTGTTCTTTCTGCCAAACTTGTCGGAGGCCCAAGAAGCAAAGGCAAAGGACATCAAACCACCAAAGATGTTACCGTTGGACAAGGCACCCAACACGGCACCCTGGGGGTCGTTCATGGCGTCTCTCCAGGTGGGCAAGGATTGCAAAGCGTTCAACATGGAACCGTCATAACCGTTGTTGGTGGAGGTCAAGGTGATGACCACGAACCACCAATGCAAGAGCAAAAAGTGCTTGTACTTGTACCATGGCTTGGTTTTGTAGTAGTACTGTTCAACCTCACCCTTTTCCAAGATGTGTCCTTGGACATTGAAGTTGTCTTGGTCACTAACGGACTCGTTCTCAATGGCAACGTTTACTTTTTCAACACCAGACATTGTAGTTGTTGTTCTGACCAGCAGTGGTTGTTGTTGTAGTTGTTGATGATGATGTGAAAAGAATGTCGATGGGAAAGGGCATGGGGTGGACTATTTATATTTCTTCTCGTGTGGTGGTGTGTACCGAGGGGTGGTGTTTTGGAATAGAGCTGCAAATGAGAAAAGAGGGGGGGAGGGGGGGTGGTGTAAGGAGGGGGGAGGGGGGGAGAGAAGGGGGGATGTTGTTAGGGTGGGTAAGGTGGGTAAGGTGTGGATAAGTGGCTGCGTGTTGTATTGTGCTACCAAGTGTAGGCTATTGTTGCACAAAACAAGGGATTTGCTCTAAACATATTTTTTTGGTATTGCTTTTGCTGGGGCAACACAATTTGTC
>JAJMCF010001360.1:0-25764 GCA_030585045.1 Zhuliangozyma parablackwelliae | reverse complement strand
TACAGTCGTCGCAGGTGGCGTTGTTTTCAATCACCCACATGTCAGAACTACCAGTGTCGAGGGTGACTTGGACCACTTGCTGGTCTGACCCCAAAGTGACTCTTGCATTGTACAGGGTCTCGTCGTTGTACAAGGTGTAGTCAACATCGCCCCTCTTGGCAACCGTTGTCGTGTTTTTGGTGACAATGTCAAATGGAAAAGACAAGGTCTTGACCCCTCTCTTTGTAACAGCTGCTGCGTTTGCAGCCACGACCGAGCAAATGGCAACCAACCAGGTGTAATACTGCATTGTATGATGTGTTTGGGTGTCGAGAAGCCAACAAGGAGGGAATTCAATGCCCTTTATAAACTATTGGTCTCCTCCGGTACGCCTGTATCCACGGAAAGTCGACCATCACGCTTTGATATTATGAGCCCTTTAATCCGGGAGAATTATCTTTTTGACGGCCAAGAGCCGTGTCAGTGGTCCTCCTGGATATCACACCAAGGAAAGGTACCAAACCGTTGCTACTGCACCACTGCAATTGCCTCTGACAACGCGTTTCTCTAAACACTGACGATGTGTTGAGGGTGGTCCCAAAAGGTGAGCCTTTACAATAGGCAACGGGCCGCTCAACCATGGGATACACGGTCAAAGATTGAGAACAATGATCGGCTGGCATGGAACTTTTGAGCAGGAAAGGTTAGTGCCGAAACAAGAAGCACCTGGATAGGATACTTTGGCAACAAGCAAGCACGTAAACATTAGCCCAGCAGGGTTGTCCCCCTACCAAATAGACTGACCATTCTAGTGGTATAGCAGGTTGCATCATGCTGAGTGGCCCACTGTCTGTAGACCATGGGTTCCTACCACGATCTGTATGCGCCGATTTTGCGTCGAGCGATACGTTTCACCAACTTTGTGTCTCGAGCGGTGTCACGCTGACACCTTAGAAAGGAAATAGTCACATAACCATGGGACAACCATGTCAACACAACAACAGCAACAACTGCACTACCAACAACACAACAACACTACCAACAACGGCAACAACAACACTACCAACAACGGCAAAACCCATATCCCGCCTTTGCCCTGTTTTCAGCACATTTGGAAAGATAACCCAATTGGGAGCGAATGGTCTTGTGGCTGTGCACGTGCGTTTCATCTGGTCGTGCCCTCGCCAGTTATTTTACACCCCCCATCTTCCTTTTTTTCTTTCTTGCTTCCCCCTGTGTCCGCCCAGAAACATTTACGGCGCTCTAGCCAGTTAAGCCCAATTCCTTGCCGTCTTTTTTACCACTTGTGCTCTTGGAACCTCAACTTGCAGCAGAAAGACCAAGACTATACCTAAAACACAGCAACAGCAAAATATGAGCGACTTACCCCTACTTGGAACGCGGGGCCGCACTCCCGACAGAAGCTTGTGGGAGAGGTCCAAAACCACGGTGGCCAAGGCCTTTTTGTTGACCTTGAAGTCATCACCGGTCAATTACTTGCTATTCTTTGTGCCCTTGGGGTTGGCTGCCGGCCACTTGGACTGGGGCTCAAACGCCAGGTTCTGGATCAATTTCCTTGCCATTATCCCCTTGGCTTCGATATTGGCGTTTGCCACGGAGGAGATTTCGGAACATGTGGGCCAGACGGTTGGCGGCTTGCTCAATGCCACGTTTGGCAATGCGGTTGAGTTGATTGTGTCCATTATTGCCTTGAAGGAGAACCAGGTGCGAATTGTCCAGGCGTCCATGTTGGGCAGTATTTTGAGCAACTTGTTGCTTGTGTTGGGGTGCTGTTTTGTTGCTGGCGGTATCACCCGCGTTCAGCAAACATTCAACCAGACGGTGGCCCAGACAATGTCGAGTTTGATGGCGTTGGCCGTGGCATCGTTGTTGATCCCCGCTGCGTTCCATGCCTCTTTGCCCGACCCCAAGAAGAAGAATGGGTTCCCCGAACCCCACAGCTCCGACGAGTTGATTTTGTCCTTGTCGAGAGGCGTCTCCGTCATCTTGTTGGTGGTTTACCTCTTTTACTTGTTGTTTTCGTTAAAGACGCACAAGGAGTTGTTTGAGGAGAGCAACGAAGTTGCCGACATTTCCGAGGGTGACCGTGACCGCCACATTGCCGACGATATCATTACCGGCAGCAGCATCAAGGACGACGAGGACGAGAGGCACTTGAGTGTCGGCAGTTCCATCACGGTATTGTTGTTGGCCACAATCTTGGTTTCGCTCTGCGCCGACTACCTCGTGGGGTCGATTGACGAGATTGTGGAAACTTCCGGGTTGTCCAAGACGTTTATTGGTTTGATTGTCATTCCCATTGTTGGCAATGCTGCCGAGCACGTCACCGCCATCATCGTGGCCATGAAGGACAAGATGGACCTTGCCATTGGCGTTGCTGTGGGGTCGTCGTTGCAGATTGCCATCTTTGTCACCCCCTTTATGGTGTTGATTGGCTGGGTCATTGACGTGCCCATGTCGTTGTACTTTTCCACCTTTGAGACTGCCATTTTGTTTGTGAGCGTGTTTATTACCAACTTGGTGATTTTGGATGGCGAGAGTAACTGGTTGGAGGGGGCGATGTTGATCAGTGTTTACTTGATTGTCGCATTGGCGTTCTTTTACTATCCCGACAATGTGCTTTAGAGTTGTATGGGGTGCATGCATGGTTGTGGGAGCCAAGAGAGTATTGATTTCAGCGGTGGTAGCGGTAGTCGCTGTTGCTGCAGCTTTAGCAAGTAGTTGTACAGTTGCAAAAGAAGCAGTCGGTTGCTGAACCATTGCCAAGAAAATACAAAACCTTTAGTAGTACTCACAAAGAAGCAAGGCGACAGCAGTATTAGCCATACCCGTCTAGACCCTGGCCGGCAACTTGCTGGGCAATGCTTACAAAGGCGGGTGGGCTGGATTCTGGGTCGTCGTGTAGACAAAGGCACAATACTGGTGCTACGCGTAAACAATAATATATATTTTTTTTTTTGTGTTTGGAGAGCGCGCCTACGCCAAAGTGACGACCAGAGTGTAATTGAGAGACCTCATCTCTTGACAATTGACAAGACGAGACCGTCTGGGATAAGCTGGACCAGGTGTAGTCCATCGTCAATGCATTGACAATGTATATATATGCAAATTTATAAACCGCGTGGTGCTGGTTGGCCCCTTTGGCAATTGACTAGACCTTTTGTTGTTGTTGTTGTTGTTGTTGTTGTTGTTGTTGTTGTCATGCGCCCCCCCCCCTGTGTAGAACCATAACAAAACAATAGGGCGGCGTCAGTATTGTTATAGATTTTTTTTTTGTGTATTTCTCGTGTACGCGTCGTCGTCGTCGTCGTGTGCACTCGCGCTCAGCGCCCAGGCCCGACCCAAACTCCGGCCCCAGCAGCTTAGGCCCAGCTCGGGCCCCAGCCCCGCGAAAGGAACAGGCGAAAAAACAAAAAAATCAGCTTCCCCCTTTCGCACGCCAAAAAAGCCAATGCGAAAAAACAATTGGAGGCAATTTCCTTTTGTGGTAATATGACTTGATGAAGTAATTGATCGTCACGTATAGGGAAGGATGGTTTATAAACCCCAAGAAAAGCACCCTCATCTTTTGCAAAAAAAAAAGTGCAACCAACTACCCAACCACTGGCTCCTACCTCCCCCCACCCCCCCTACCCATTGCTACGCTTCACTTCACTTCCCAGCACCTCTCCCCCCACCTTTCGTGCCATTCATTTCCATTTAGTTCAGCCATATTAGTCTCACTTACTACTGCCGTTTTCTTTTTTTGCACCATATATATCCAGCCCAACTAGCAGTCACAGCTGCACCAACGCCCACCAACTGCACCACACCACCCACAAACCCACCAATTGCACCACCACCAGCCATGTCGGACAAAGAAGCATTGAGAATCTTCACCAGACAAAAGGTGTCTCAGGAAATGATTGACTTTCTTGTTGCAACCACCAACTCAATAATACAAGTCAAGCCATCACGGCCACCGCCAATGCCCGCGTCCATGAAGCTGCTGCTGCTGCTGCTGCTGATGCTGCACCAGCTTCTTGCACTCAAACCAACGGTCTCACTACATCAGTTTATCAAGAACCTCATTAGGTACTCCAACGTGCAAACCCCCACCTTGATGGCCACCTTGGTGTACCTCAGCAAGTTGCGCAACTTGCTCCCCGCCAACGCCGTGGGGATGGAAACCACCCGGCACCGGATCTTTTTGTCAGCATTGATTGTGTCTGCCAAATCGCTCAACGACAGCTCCCCCTTGAACAAGCACTGGACAAAGTATACCGATGGGTTGATCTCATTGGAGGAGGTGAACCTCGCCGAGAGAGAGTTGATTGGCTTGCTCAAGTGGGACATCAACATTAAGGAACACGAGCTCATCATTACCCTCCAGCCCTTTCTCATTGGCATAACCACCTCGTTGCAGCAGCAGCAAGAATGGGAATCGATCCAGAGAATCAACTACTACAGATCGTCCCAGAAGGAGTCCAACTACTCGTTGGGCTCTTCAAGGTCACTGAGCTCAAGCTCAAACTTGTCGTTGTCATTGTCGCTGTCCCCCTCTAGCGGCTCCATAAGCGAGACCGACCTTGAGACCGAGGCTGCTGCTTCAGCAGCAGCAACAGCAGCAGCAGCAACAGCAGCAGCAGCGGTGCCAAAGAGATTGCCCTTGTCAAACAAGACAAACAGCACCCAGCAACAGCCCATCGAGATCAAGAAGAAACGATCAATCATGAGCGGGTTGTTGAGTTCGGGAAGGATTGTTGCTTGATCCCACCCCCTCATTGTTCTATATTTATTTCTACATTTTTGGTTTGCGATTCTGTTTTTTTTTTATTTCCCTTTTTTATGTGAGACAATATATATATATATACTATAAACATTTACCTGATACGTTACCATGAGGTCCCATGCTTCGATTAGTATACACATCTCTCTAATGGTCGTGGGGGTCCTGCTTCGATTATACACATCTCTCTAATGGTCATGGGGGTCCTGCTTGGGTGGTTCCGGGTGGACCTCAATAATCGTATCGATTCTCAAGATGGACACACACGCCTCCAACGCCGACTTTAACGACTTGATCTTGGAGATGGTGGGCTCCAACACGCCGTGCTCGGCCTCATTGACAATCTTGCCGTTGATCAAGTCCAACCCGTAGTTCTTGTATTTCCGCCTCTTTTCATCGTCGGGCTTGGCCACCTGTGCTGCCGCGTGGTACGTTCTCAACTTGGAAACCAACTCGGACGCATCCTTGGCGGCATTCATGGCCAACGTCTTGGGGATCACCAACAAGGCAGCGGCAAACTCGTAGATGGCCAACTGCTCGCGCGACCCCACCGTGATGGCAAAGTTCTCCAAGTATATGTTCAACGCCGCCTCCACCGCCCCGCCGCCAGGAACAACATGGCCGCTCTCCAACGTGCGCTTCACCACCGACAACGAGTCGTGGATGGACCGCTGCATCTCGTCCAACGAGTAGTCGTTGGCGCCACGCAATATTATCGAGCTCGACGAGTGCTGCTTGGTGCCCTTGATCAAAATACACTCGTCGTCGCTGATTCTTTCTTGCACCACCTCGTCGGCGTACCCCAAGCTAGAGGCTTCAAACTTTTCGTCGCCCTCCAAGTCCGACAATGACGACACCAAAGTGGCACCGGTGGCACGGGCAATGCGTCTCAAGTCTTCCTTCTTGCACCGTCTCACCGCCATGCACCCATTTTCAACAAACTCCTTCAAGCACAAATCGTCAATGCCCTTGGTGGTCAAAATGACATTGGCTCCAGACGCCAAAATCATGCGAATCTTTTCAATAATGATGCCATACTCCCGCTTTCGAATCTCTTCCAACTGCTCCGGGTCGTTGATGTTGATGTGCACGCCCATGGCCATTCTTGCCTTTTGCAAGTTAATGTCCAAACAAGCGATTTTGGCATTCTTGACCGACTTGACCATCGCCTGCGAGGCAACGGTGCAGTTCAACGCATACCCATCAACCAACACCGACTCGGTGGCGGACTTGCCGTGGGCCTTCAAGATGTTGACCGCCTTGATGGGGTACTTCACCTCGCCCTTGGAGTTTGTCGTCTTGACCGCCAACATGGCGTCAACCACCATCTGGCTGAAAAAGGTCGAGTCGGAGCCAATAATCTTGGAACTCATTGACGTCTTGGCAATATTGATCAACGTCTCCTTGCCCAAATGGTCGACATTTTGCGACAAGACTTGGTTGATATACCGAATGGCTTCTTTGAGAGCCAACCTGTACCCGCTTATAATCGTTGTGGGGTGGACCTTGTTCCGAACCAACTCGTGGGCTCTCTTTAACAACTCGGCAGCAATAATCACCACCGACGTGGTGCCATCGCCAACTTCGCGGTCCTGCTGGTGGGCCAACTCAACCAAAATCTTGCCGGCAGGGTGCTGCACGTCCAACAACGACAAGATGGTGGCGCCATCGTTGGTCACGGTGACATCGCCAATATCATCCACCAACATCTTGTCCAACCCAACGGGACCCAACGACGTCTTGACGACATTGGCCACCGTCTGTGCAGCCAACACGGTCTGCGTGCGCACGTCGTCACCGCTGATCTTCTGTGCTCCCAAGAACAATGTATCTGAGCGAGCTGCGGAGTACATGGTGGCAATTGTTTGGGGGGGGGGGGTGGTGTGGTGATTCTTGACTGCTGTCTCTCAGAGAGAACGAAAAAAAAAAATTGATCCTGCAAAACGAAAAGAGAGAAGATGGTGGAAGGAAAGAAAGAAAAAAGAAGAGTTGGGCGCGAGTGCACGACTTGGGGTTCAACTGGTTGCCAAAGGTTGGGAAGAAGACCACTGGGATGGGATGGTGTGGGGTGGGTATGAGCTCGTTGATTGCGGCTCTGTCTTGAGGGATGGCCGGTCAGATCCAAACCTTTGATGAGAAGCGCCTTTGGGTTGCCGCAGTTTGGGTACTAGACATCTTGTGGATCCTCTCTCCGTCAACGGCCCCCCACGGCCCATATTTAACAACCACCCATATTTAACAACCACCCACCTCGACAACCACCCATAACCAACAACACGCGTGAGCAACTTCAACTTCAACTTCAACTTCACTTCACTGTGGCAACACGGCTTTCTCTCCTCTCAATTGTCGCGTGCGTGCGGAAACCAATTAACTTTTTGGAAGGCGTTGGGGTCCACAGCCAAAAAATAATCAAAACAAAACAAAAGCAGAGTCGTCTGATACCCGCCAGAAAACACCGCATCCACCAATCACCACCACCAACTCGTCCACACGATCCAATGTTTAGAGTACAAGTAGGAAACTTGGCCAATGTCTGGAGACATGCTCCAGCTATGCGCGTGGCTGCTATTGTCGCGCCCACTGCCCAGTTTAGGTTTTTGGCCACCAAGACAGCAACCAAAGCACCAACGCCCGTGTCGAAACAATTGAAGGAAGCAAAGACCAAGTTGAGGACGTTGAAAAAGAAGCACGACGATTACGAAGCCAAACTCAAGACGTCGCAAAAGCAAAGAAAGGAACAGACCAAGGAAAACAAAAAGATTTATGGTAACCCCCGCAAGTTGACCCTCGTGAACTTTTTCTCACGGTACAACTCAATCCCGGCGACTGCCGCCAGCGCCGCGTTTAAGCAGCTTTCCGAGGCCGAAGTGAGCAAGTGGCAAAGCGCCCACAACGACTATATCAGTCAGGTCTACTCCCTGTTGACGCCCAGGCCCAAGCTGCCTGGAAGTGCTTACACCAAGTTTGTTTCCGAAACAGTGCCAACCTACTACGCAACAAGCAGAGAAGAAGTATCCGCTGCATTTAAGGAAACTGCCCTCAAGTGGAAAACCTTGTCTGACGCGGAAAAGAAGGAGTATGCTATTCCCCAGGAAACCAAGGACAAGTACAAGGCCGACAAAGCAGCCTGGAAACAAGCCAGACCCCAGGAGTACGAAAAGTTTTTACAGGCCCAGAAGGACTACAAGTTCAACCCGTAGCTGGCCCACCAGTAACAGCCCTGCTAATCCCTGCTAATCCCTGCTAGCCCAAAGCCCGTTTTTTTTTGAAATAGAAGTAGGTTTCCCCTTTATATTGCCATGTATGTTTTAAAAAGAACTGAATCAAAATAATAAAAGACTCTAATCTTCAACCTGGTGGGCTGCCCTCGGCCCCCCAGGTTGTCAATACCCTCTTCAACTCGTTGGGGAGAATGGGCTTGGAAACAAAGTCAACCATCCCACAAGCCATGCATCGCTCGCGGTCGTCTCCTGCCACGTTTGCCGTCAAAGCAATAATCAAGGGCAAAAACTGTTGCTTGCCCTCTTCAGCAAACGACCGCCTCAACTCCTTCGCAGCAGCAATGCCGTCCTTGCGGGGCATCTGGATATCCATCAATATGAGATCGTACTTTTGCGACTGCTCCAACAATGCGCGACACTTTTCCAACACTTCCACGCCATCCTTGGCGTGGTCAGCTTTGTACCCGAGCTTTTCAAGGTGCTTGAGGGCAACCTTGGTGTTTAAAAGATTGTCTTCTGCTAAAAGGATCCGCAATGGGTACTCGTCGGCTAGTGATGATTTGGTCTCATTCTGCTTGGCTGAGTTTAACCGTGGTAGGGGCGGTGGCAACAGGGTACCAAAACTTGTCCGGTGCTGCTCCTGCTGCTCCTGCTGCTGCTGCTGCTGCTGCTGAAGGAGGCCCTGTTTGGCGGTCTTGAGAATGCGCATGACCCGGTCACGCTGGAAGGGACAGAGCAATGCCTCATACTTGCTGATTGTATCCGGTAAAAACTTGCCAAACTGGGCCAACACAATAATCCTGGTCTGGTCGGCAGCAACCTTGCTCTCATACGCACTAAAAGCCTCATACTCGTTGATATCAACAAAGGCGAGCACGTACTCGTCAAGGTTGGTTATCTCGCTGCAGCTTTGCACATGGGTGACGTGCAACCCAAAGTATTCCAACACGTTTTTCAAAGCCATTGCTGTAAGTCTGTGACTATCGCAGATCAACACCTTTGACCTTGCAACAGCTTCAGACGGAACACCATCAGAGGAAAGTTCCACTCCAGCACCCCCGTCAAATACAAACTCCGGCTTGTCAAACAAAGCAACTTGAAAGTTCACAGTCAAAAAGAATGTGCTGCCAACCCCCTCCTCACTCTCAAACCTCACGCTGCCCCCCATTATCTCAGCGAGCTTTTTGGAAATCGCCAACCCCAAACCCGAGCCGCCATACTCACGCTGAGACGACCCGTCAACTTGCGAAAACGCCCCAAACACCTTGTTACGAGCCAGCTCCGGGATACCAATACCAGTGTCCTTCACCGAGATACACACCTCGAACCGGTCGTTGGTGATTTCAGAAGCGGTGGACGTCACAATAATGTGGCCCGACGGGGTAAACTTGATGGCGTTGCCCACCAAGTTGATAATAATCTGTCTAAACCGCGTGACGTCGCCGGTGACGGTGCGAATCCGAGGACAGTTGTTTATAAACACCAACTCCAAGTTGTTGTTGATAACTTGCTCGCCGCCCAACAGGATCGCACTCTCAATACATTCATTCAACGAAAACGGCGTATTGTCCAAAGTGAAGGATCCGTGCTCAATCTTGGAAAACGCCAAGATCCCATCGATAATGTTCAACGTCACCATGGCCGAGGTCTTGATGGCCTCAACGTACTCCCTCTGGGTTGAGGTCAACGACGTGTCCAACAAAAAGATTGAGCACGACAACAACGAGTTGAAGGGGGTCCTGATCTCGTGCGACATGTTGGCCAAAAAGCTAGCCTTTTCGGCAGTCGCGTCCTCGGCAGCCGTTTTGGCAACCTCCATCTGCGAAAGCATCTTGGCCTTACCTAGCGCCACCGCCGCCTGGCAACACAACAACTCGAGCGAGTTTCTCCTTTTGCTATCGAAAACGGCGAGCGTGGGCCGCTTGTTGTCGTGGACCTCGAGGTAGAGCGCACCGTAAATGTCGCGTTGGTTCTTGAGCGGAAGACAGATCATGGCGGTGAAGTTGTTCATCTTGTAGTAGTTGTCCTTGCTGAACTTGTTGGCAAAGGCAATGTGGTCCTCGTCTTTGTTGACAGTCTCGCCCGAGGTCAACACGTGCTGCAACACGGTGTACGGACAAATATCGGTTCTTGAGCTCAACGGCTCGTCCTCCAACGCGTAAATGTGCAGCGACGACACAACCGCTTGTATAACCGCCTCCTCGTTCTTGTACCGCACAACCACGCCATAGTCTACTTCCGAAAACCTCACTGTGCTCGACAACAACTCGGTCAAAATGGACTTTTCGTCGGGCGCCTCCGAGATAGCCAAGCAAGCTTGGATGGTTGAGTTCAAGCTGTGTCCCAAATCTTCTTCTTCGGCAATGCCCAATTTCGACAATCTCAAGTTTATCTTCTTTCGGGACTTTCTGCTCTTTATTTTTGGCTTGAGCTTGGCACCGTCAAAGCCCAGACCCAGGATCAGACCCAGGATTAGGCCCAGGCCCAGGGCCCACTTTCATGGTGGAGGAGGTGCCAGAGGAGGTGCTGGGCTGGTCGGGTCTCAGCAACGGAATATCCTTGTGGCCATTCAACCCGGCCCAGTTGCACACCGCATTGTCGGTATACTCGGCAAAGAATTCGCAAAAGAACTTGGCAAACTTGTCCATATGTAGGCGCTTGAGCGATTCAATTCCCCGCTTGGCCCAGCATACGATCCTCTTGCGGCTCTGGTTTTCTCGCACGAGCCAATGGGCGCAATACAAGCTTGTCCAGCAAGCATCAAACCAGTCCTTGTTTTTCATGGCCTGGTCAACCGACTCCTCAAAAAAGTCAAGCACCCGCAAATGGCCCAGCCCAGGGTGTTCTCGGATTGCCTTGTACGCCTGCACCACCAAATATTTGGACAAAAACGTTTCTTCGTTGGACTTGGCCCACAACTTGAACCTTTCCTCTATTTGCAACAATATCTGCGCCCTTTTTTGCTCGTCCTCCTTGCTTCTGGGGGAACAAAACGTCAATACCCGAGCACACGACATGTAGTAACTCACATGGAGCAACAAAAGAGGCGCCCCCTCCAGCTCTTGGTGGACCTGGTTCAAAATCAAATCGGCTGCTGCGTCAAACTTGCCGTAGGCGGAAAGCTTATGTAGCAAGACCACGTGATAGCAAAAGTTTGTCAATGGCGCGTGGTCCTCCAACTGGTGCTTCTCAACAAACTCGTCCGACGTCATGTTGCCAAACACGAGCGATTCGCAGTCGGCGATAAACACCGTCATGGGCAGACACGCCATTACATGTTTCGGCCCCCTTCTCTTGGCCGTGATTCGAGACGCCTCAAACGTGCGGCCACTGAAAAACAGAAGAAAGATTCTGGAAACACCAAGGACAACATCCAAGGCGGAGAACGAGGACAATGCGCGCGTTTCGGCATTGTCGCCGCTCATCTCGTAGTACTTCAGCACCGTTGACATTGGCTCAAAGTATATTGCCATTGTTGCAATGTAGACTTCGTACACGGCTTGCGTGACGGCTAGTGAGACGTCCAGAGCCTTGTTGGTCAATGAAATGGCCACCCGGCAAAGCTCGCGGGCTTTTATCAACCCCGAGGACGAGATGTCCTTGGCATACCCGGCAGCGAAATCCAAAATGGGTATGGCAGCGTGCGGCGAGCTTCCATGCGTATAAACCAAGTCCATGCAGTGCGCCGTCAAGACATTGTGCACACCCATCTTGCTCAAAACGCGCAAGGAACCGAGGATCTGGCTCACCAATTGGAATATCAACAAGGTTTTGGGGTTCTTTGTCGTTTGCAAACCCTCAATACTGCGTATCTCGGGAATCGACATTGGGATCTTGTCGCGTAGATGAGCAGACTCCTTTTCGTTGTCGCTGTCGCTGCGACTAACCTTGACGCCCAACTGGGGTAATGTCTGTAGGCAAATATCGATAGCCTCCTCAATCCGGCCCGTTTCAATCAAGCAACGCACAATCTGAATCACAAACACCAACCGATCAAACCCATACTTGCTCTGCGCTTGCTTAATCACGTCAAGGCACTTTTCGTAGTCCCGGAAGTAGTAGTAGTTCTGGGCAACCGTCAACACCGACCGCAACTGCCTCTTGGAATCCAACTCGTCAACCAAGCAGTGCACAACCTCAAAGAACCTTTGCGACGCCTTCATGTTGTAGGTGGAAGACGCGTACCTGCCCGCTTGCACGAGGACCTCGATGTACGTTTCCCTCTCCTCGGGCCGCGCAATCTCGTACGACTGCCGGAAATACCCCGCCATTTGGAGGTAGCCACTAATGTTCAAGCTCCTCTCCTTGCTAATGGTCCGGTAAAAGCGCAATCCACACAACCGCGAGTACTCGTTCAATCTGTTGCTGGCAACCATTTCGCTGATGATGTGGGCACTGAGCGAGTCGTGGGAGAAGCGGTAGACGGAATGCGTCGCCAATTCCCACACGTGGTTGTCCGACAAATCAAAGGGCAGGTCGTTCGAGCTTATCAACTGGAACGGCACCTTGTAGTATGTGCTCGTGGGGACAATGACCTTGGCATCGATGCACAACTGCAACTGCTCAAACGCTTGGCTCATGGGCATTGCTGCCGCCACCACCAAGTCCGAGAGGCTGAACCCCGACCCGTTGCATATGATCGCGGCATAATCAAGCAAGTCTCGGGCTTCGGGCGTGGTGGCCATATTCAAGTAGTTTGTGAGAATGTCTTTCCACCCCGACCCGATCACCAGCTGGTCATAAAAGGGAATCACCCATTTGCCCCCGTTGTTTTCGTTGATATAGGGCAACTTCTTGATGAACCTCGCCATGCGGCCAGCATACAAGGCGAGTAGTACATTGCCGTTGGAAATGTCATAGAGCCGGCGGAGACCCTGGGTGTAATCCTTGGCGGCGCCAAACTCAAGACTCACAATGTCCTCCTCCCCTTCAATCATCGACAGCATACTTGTTTGCTGCGCCGGGCTCAAATCCCGCGGATCCAGGTGGGCAGAGTCGGTGCCCATGGACAGGTTTATGTACCGGCTAAACTCGCACTGGGAAATATTGGGCACCTCAAACAAATGCACGTCCATGTTTGCATTTTCAAGGTGCCTCAAAAAGCGCTCGCCCTTTTCACACCCAGTCAACGAGTCGTGGAACTGGTCGGCGCTCGTGGAGAACGTGGCAACCAACTTTAACGACATATCAGTGACACTTTCTTCGTGGTCGTCAAAGTTTAAGATTTCACAAAGGAGCTGCCACGACTCTTCTTTGCACCATTGCACGTCGTCCATAAAGATGGTCAACCCTTGCAACCCCACCACTTTGTAGAATGCTTTGATGATGGACCTAAACTTCATTTCCAAGCTGGCCGCGTGGTCTTCTCTCCCCGGGGTCGACGGCGTGGACCCCGACCGGTGCTGGTAGATGGAGATGTATTTGGGTCCCAAGAGCTTTCTCAATTCGGGTATCAAGTAAAAGAGGATGCTCAAGTCAAGCGGTATGTTGGAGATAATAATGTCTCTCCAGCTGCTTTGCATCTCTTCCGAGCACTCCAAGATCTGGCCAATAATGCTCTTGATCCCTTCGAGCAACAATGCGTAGATCGAGTCGCCAGTGTCTGAACACCCAAACTTCCAGGTGCAGTAAAAGTCGTACTTGAACAACGCTGCCGCCCGCAAGTCGTTCAAAAGAACCGTCTTGCCGCATCCACTCGACCCGGAAATGAACAACATGCGCACGCCAATATACGCCTTGTGGTAGCTCTCAAACACCAGCCGGTAAAATTGCTCGCGGCCAATAAACTTGATGGGGAACTGCAACACGGGGAAATGGCCCATCTTTTCTGGGTGCTGCGCCGCCTGCTTCACCAAGTACAGGTCGTAGTTGCCGGTTTTCTTCCAGTGGTTCCACACGGATTCACCCAAGGATCTGACGCGGTCTATGTACTGGTTCTTGATGGCAATCAAGTCGTTGAGCAAGGAATAAGCGTCGGTGTGCCGGTTTGTGGCGTCCTTCTCCAACATCTTCATTATGGCGCTGCTCAACCTCTCTGAGATCCAATTGGGGGCCAAGAGGTACGGAGCCACTGGCTTTTGAAACACGTGCATCCGTATCACCGAGTTTGGGTCGTCGCTGTTGAAGGGAAGCACCCCCAAAAGCATTTCGTACAACACAATACCGAGGGAATAAAAGTCTGAGCGGAAATCGACAAACTGGTTCACCACCCCCGTAACCTCGGGTGCCATATACGGGATCAAGTCAGTGATTTCAGAAAGGTGGCTTTGCCGGTACCCATAAGTACAGTTTTCGGAAAAGCTAAAGCTAAACTCCCAGCCCGCGATCTTGATGTCGGTGTTGTCCAGGTCGGAGCGCAATAGGTTGTTGCTGGTTATGCCGTTGTGGACAAACCCAAGCTCGTGGACGGGAGCCAACGTTTCAACCACCTTGATCACGTCGCTCAAGATTTCAATAACCTTCAACGGCGTCTTGGGGCTGCTGCTGACATGGCGCGACAACTTGTCAATCAACAGCCCCCCGGCGGTGTTGGCGGTAAAGAACCCCGAGTTGATATTTGAGTTTTCCACGCTGTCGCTGGGGGTGGCGTTTGAGCTCATGCTCATGCTTATGCTCACGCTGCTCTGTGACCTTCCCCCCCTCGACCCGGAAGAGGAAAACGAACTGTGCCTCGCGTCGCCCGTGGCATCCGCCAGCCCGTCACCGCTAAACTCCTTGAAAGTCTTGTAGCCGCTGTTTTTATACACCAAGGCAAACCTCTTTTGCATAACCACGCCGGGTTTCACTTCGGGGTTGACCTCGTAGTATTCAAAGTTCAAGACTTCAGCCGGGTACATTACCCCAGGCAAGTTGTGCGGGAGCGTGGCTGGGAGGTGCGGCTTGTCCTTGTCCAACCCCGGCACGCTCCTGTCTGGGACGTACTCATTGGTCAACGTTTCGTTGGACCACAACCGGTGTGTTTTGTAGACATTTAACCCGGATAGAATGTGCCACTCGTTGAGAAAGCGGGAAAGCGACAAGTTCTTGACGAGGTTGGGCGAAAGCCGGATGATTACCGAGTCACCAACCTCGATGGAGGACTGTCCTCCATCGAGGTTGGACACAGAGCCGGTTGTGGGGGTGGTTGTGTGAGTGGTTATGGCTTTGGCTGCGGTGGATACTTTAACTCCCTGGTATAGCAAGCTTGTCTGCTCATGCATGGTGCCAAACTGCCCCACCAACGAGTACCCTGGTATACAATCAGGCATCAAGCTGGCGCAGTCGGAAAACCTGGATACGGAGCCGCCCGGCAGACCGTTTACTGGAGATCGGTTATCATTGATGTTTTGGTTGAGGTACTCCAAATGGTCTCGGATGTAGTTGATGTTGTTCAAGTATGACGAGTGGCCAAGAATGACGTTTTCTTTCGTTTCCAGGGAGAGAGTAGAGCTATCATCGCGCGATTCGTGGGCGGAGGAGATGGCCGATCCATCGTCCTCAAACAAGGAGGCGATGCTTCGGTGGGGGTTGACGTCCGCCTCGACGTACAGGCCATTGGGACTGAGCGTGCTTTCGGTGGTGTACTCGTTGAGGGCGATACTGGTTGTCGAAAGCACCTTTTCCGTGCTGGACTCTGCTGGGTGTGGTGTAGTTGGGGTCCAAAATGTGCTTGTGCTTCTCTCTGATGCTGGGGAGGACGCATTGCTTAAATCTGTGTTGATCGAGCTCACCAATCTTGTATTGTTTAGTCTTTTGTGGATGTTGCTGCTCGCCCCGTGTGTGTCAAGCTTCAAAGTGTCTCTGTGGCTGTAGTCGTTATCGTCTCGAGACCCGCTATCGAGCGATGAACGAGGTGAAATGCCGCCAGCCATCTGTACTCTGTTTGTGGGCGCCTAAAGGTGTGTGTTTGTGGGCCACTGGTGTTGTTGTTACAGGTATGTCAAACAAAGAACGCCAGCAGCACAACAACGAGTGGTTATGGAAAGAAGATGTGGTATGGAAATGTCCAAGCAAGCAAAAAGACAAACCATGCGTCTGATCTTGGGATGCCCGGTCTTTCTTTCCTCATTGCCCTGTTTCGAACCGCCTTAGAAGTATAATGCCAACGGCTTAATCGTCGGATATACCACAAAAGGCGTGTACTTTACCTGGCACGCGTCGCTGGCGAATACACTTGCTAGTAGCAACGCAAGCAGACGTTGGTATATTGCTATAGTATCATAACCCAATCTCATATCTACTGCCGGGTGCTAATGAAATTTACAAGAAGAGAAAAGACAAATTGGCGTGGAACCCCCCCAAGACCAATCCGGGTGCTCCGTGTCTACGTGGTACTCCATTGCACAGAGGGGGAGTGCAGCTGAAACGGACCGAGATACAGCTGCTGTCTTTATCTGCCTCAACAGCTGTAGTCAGATACCAGCAGGACAAGGCGGCATTTTTGTGTAAGCTTCGGCATGGCAATTTCAAACTTTCCCCTGCCCGCCTTGATTGCTATGGAATATTCATGTTGGGGAAACCTTGTCGCACAAGATGCATGGAACTCGCATGGAACTCGCATAGCATTGTGGGGGCGCCGGTCCAAGGGACATCTATGGTGTGGTTGCTCTCAACCACCGCCACCCCCTGTCGTAAAATTTCACTTGGACTGCAAGGGCTGGCTTCTACCAAAGAAAACACAAGCATGGACCCGGGCTCTTGTAACCATCCGGCGAGAGTAGCGATGAGACAAGCGGGGTTATGGGGTTACAGTCACAGAAATAGTCAATATTCCTTGGATACTATCAAAAGCTTGTGAAACTATACACGGTACTCATCAAGTGCATTCTCAAAAGCAAAACAAATGCACCATCCCAAAAATGAACCCTGATACACCTCTCAAGATGCACCCTAAACAGATACACACACCTCTCTCTCTCTCTCTCGCTCAAAAATAAAAGACGCCCTACAATATGGTACACTTTTTCGACTTTTTGATAACGGGTGGCTCTAAAGCAGCGACAATGGCTTCGTCAAACACAGTCTTCAAGCCTCTTTGGGTCAACGCAGAACACTCAACGTACTTGACTGCTCTCAACTCCTTGGCCAACTTCTCGCCCTGGTCTTGGGTGACGGGGGACAACTTTTGTTTGTGCAACTTTTGCAAAATAACATCATCGTTCCTCAAATCGGTCTGGGTGCCCACAATCAAGCAGGGGACGCCGGGACAGTGGTGGTGCACTTCCGGGAACCACTTTTCCTTGACATTCTCAAACGACGCCGGGGCAATGACGGAGAAGCAAACCAAAAACACATCGGTGGATGGGTACGACAACGGTCTCAATCTATCGTAATCTTCTTGCCCGGCAGTGTCAAACAAGCCCAACGTGAACGGCTCGTCGCCAATCATAACTGTGACAGCGTAGTTGTCAAACACGGTGGGGACATAGTCGGCGGGGAATTTCGAGGTGGTGTACGAGATCAAAAGACACGTCTTACCAACGGCACCATCGCCGACAACAACACACTTTATGGTCTGCATGTTTTAGCTTGTGTTTGTGTGTCTTGTGAGTCTTGTGAGTTTGTGTGGGGGGCGGGAGCCTTTTAAATTCTTTGATTGGATTGTTGATACCAGAAAAGAAAAGAAAAGAAAGTGGGACTCGAGTGTACGGATGCAACTTCTAATGAGTGTGGTAGGGGGGAAGAAGAAAGTATCAACAAAAAAGTCTTACTTGAAAATGGATGGGTCTTGCAGCTGGCTGAAGGGTGGGGGTGGCGTGTGTGGGTGGGTGTCTCTAGGTGTGTCTTATCACTAGGTGTACTTTGTTTTTTTGAGGATAAAATTTTCTCTCACTCCAGAAAAAGTTTTTTCTTCTTCCCAATTCTGCAAACATTTTTACTGTTTTGTTTTTCTCTCTGTTGTTGTTGTTGTTGTTGTTGTTGTTGTTGTTGTTGTTGTTACTTAGGGGGCATAAACTGTGGAGGGTGCCCTTCAGGATGGCACCCAGGAGGGAGGGAGGGATTGGTAGATAGAATGGGTACTTCTGATGACTCCACTTGGTACCCATTCCGCAGTCAAGGACCAAGGGACTACTGTGACGGGGTCGCGTGGCATGTTGGGCACAGGAGTGGCACGTGATTTTGTTTCTCTATTTTCGTAACATGGTTGTCTCAGTTGCCAACCACCTAGCAAGTCAAACAAAACACGTCCCATTAAGCTCCTCCCATTATGCTCCTCCCATTAATCTCCTCCCATTAATCTCCTAATCTCCTATTTACATTATACTCCCCTACTTGATATTCATAAACGCGGCGTCAGCCTGCATGACGTCGCGTATCACCTCGCTGGGCAAGTGGTTGGTGTCGATTAGCTTATTGGCTAGGCTGCCGCTGGGGTCAAACTTGGCCATATCGTCGTCGAGTTCGTTGTCGACTATGGCAGGCCCGCCGCCAAGAAAGTCCATCATCATGTGCATACCACCAGCACCGCCAGCGTACTCCTCCACGTTTGCCGGCAACACCTGCGACACCCCCTCGAGAAACCACACCTTGTCCTTCATCTCATTCACAAACGACCGGAGCAACTTGTAGTACGACCTCATTATCCGCATGGCCTTGATGTCGCCCGACATGAGCAACGCCATAAACCCCTTGTCCAACAATGCCGGGAACGCAAATATTCGAAGAATAAAGTCCGACTTGTACCGCTCCTTGTGGAGCTTGTTGAGGTACGCAAGGGTGACCAAGTACGGGCTGTCAATCTCCACCGGGTACAAGTCGGCAATCTCGGCGTCATAACACTCAAGATCGGCTTGGAACCGGGTATGCGCCGCCGTGCTGTCGGCCGTTTTGGTCTTGCCGAGATTGACCCGCTGGTTGATAATGTCGCCCAAGTCGCCCAAATCAACCGAAATAAACTTGTAAAACCTCGAGGCTTCAGTCAATGGCCACACGGCAGTCAATATAGTCGCGGCGCCCTTGACGTGGAAGATCCACGCCGACGCTGGCAACGATTTTATCGATGTGGACGACGGGAACGATGCGTTTGCCAACGAGTCCATAATCAAAATCAACGCGCTCGCCACAAGCGCGTCGGTGTTGTCGGCATTGATGTTCAACACGGCCTCGCGTAGCAACCGCAACGCGTCGCCGCGGTGGCAAGTGACGCACTGGTCCAACCCCTTTTCCGTCCTCGACAAATGGGTGGCGCTGAATGCAAGGATAGAGTGCATCAAGAAGGGGTGCTCAAAGGCCAACATGGGGATGTCGTGGTTCCAGATGTTGGTGTCGGAAATGCCTGCGCCGGTGATGGTGGTTGCCACCTGCGACGTGTAGTGGAACATGAGCTTCAAATCCAACATGTTGAGGCTCGACGATTGCATCGACTGCGTGATGGCGTCCATCGAGTTTGTGTTTATCAGCTGGTTGGGTGATATGTTGGGGGTTGTTTTGGTAGTGGCGTCTGACGAAAAGTTGGCCGCCACGTTGGCCGCGGCGGCCACGCTTCCGTTTGACGAAGCAGAGGTGGTTGTTGAAGCATGCCGGCTGGCACCATCAGAGCTACCGGAAGTAGAAGCACCATCCGCGGACGCAGGTGTTGGTGCCGATATGTTGGATAGGTTACTGGTGACCTGCATGTCAACCAATGCCCCCAAATTGCTCAAATCGATGGGCAACTGCGCCAAGGTGGCCAAGTTGGACAAGCTTGCCAAATTCCCCAAGTTGGCTAGGCTAGCAAGGTTGCCCAAGTTGCCCAAGTCGCCCAATCCGCTGATATTGTTGACCAAATGGGCCAAGTTTACGTTGTTCAAGTTGCCTGCATTGAGCAAGCCCAGCGACAACGCAGCCAATGGGTTTGTGGAAGCAGGGGGTGCTGTGGTGGCGGTGGCAGCAGTGGCATCAGCAGTGGCAGCAACAGCAGTGGCAGCAGCAGCAGCAGTGGCAAGAGCAGCAGCTGCCGCCAGTGTACTAGCAGCACCAGCTATATCCATGTTTGGGCTTGGAGTCAAAGAGGGCGTAGCTTGTTGTGTGGTTGGCTCAACCCATTCTGAGGCCGAACTGGCTCGGCTTCTTTTGCGGTCGCCATTACTGGGATCTCGCGGGGCAGTGTACCCACATTCTAGTTTCAACTTGACACAAGGTCCGCAAGCGGGAATGGCCTCATCACACTTTACCCTCCTTCGCTTGCATGTAGCACATCCATTTCTCGATTTCCGGTGGTACTTTCTCTTTTTGTTATTGTTATTGTTACTGTTGTTGTTGTTGTTGTCGCTGTTGCTGTTGTTGTCATCATGGTCGTGGTTGTCGTGGTCGTGGTCGTGTTCCCGTTTGGCAATGTCTAATGTTGAATCGGATGACATTGTCCTTCAAATTTTTGTTGAAAAAATATACACTACCCTAGAGGAGTGACACTCTGTTGAACGTGAACGTGCTGTTTGGCTGTAGAGGGGTTGGGTTGTTAGCGAACGGTGGTGCTGTAATATATAAGCAGCAGAAAGCTCTGGCCGAAAAAGAAATCGGGGCTGTGAGCAGAAACAATCAAAGACAGGTTTGCGATGACGTTGTGAAAAAGGGGGCAAGGGCGAGTGAGGGGGGGGAGGACTGCCGTCAGGGTAGGGGGTAGGGGTAGGGAAAGGTTGAGTAAGATTTGGTGGTGTGAGTGATGTGTGTGGTGTTTGCCCTTTGTCGTTTACCTCGTTTACAACTTTGAAAGGAAAACGAAAATTTTCTCCCACCTCAACAAAAACAAAAAAAAGAAAACAAAAAAAAGAACGCGCGATTATTGAGAGGGACGGAATGTAAACACCCGTCTTAGCACAGCCCGATCGGCCTTGTTGGTGCTTACACTGCCGTGGATGACTTCTGGCTTATCCCCGTTTTGATATAATCCTCAGTGGCTTGCGTAGTGCGGAGAAGCTTTGTTCTGTAGATCTCCGTGTACATGGACATGCACAATTTGTGTGTGTGTGTGTGTGTCAGGTCAGGTGGCTCAAATCACGTGCCGCAACCTCTGCCTCTGGTGGAACAAACTTTTACCCAACCCGCCACTGCCCATCCCACCAACACAGCACACCACCACATCAGATGTCACAAAAACCGTTGTGGTACCGCTGGGCCCGTGTCTACTTTGCCGGTGTCGGTATTATAGGTTTCGGTGTGGTCTTGTTCAAGTACACCACGCCCACCGACGAGCAGCTCATTGCCGCCTTCTCGCCGGAAGTGAGGGCAGACTATTTGAAGAATAGGGAGTTGAGGCAGTTGGAACAAAAGAGACTTATGGAGATTGCCAAGCAGACTTCCGCCTCAAACGACCCCATTTGGAAAGCCGGCGGTATTGGGTCTCCGTTTGAGAAGGAGCAGAGAAACTTGAACATGCAGTTGATTGACCAGGAGTTGTTCCACAAGACCAAGGCAGAAGAGGCACAGCAGGACGAGATCAACCGGGCCAATGCCGAGGCCAAAGAGGCCGAGAGGTTATTGTCGCAAAGGAAAAAGCCATGGTGGAATCCATTTTAGGGAGAGGTGTATGTGTAAATAGTTTGAATACAGATTCAGCGGCCCCAGAACCCCCGATCACGCGACAACGACAGTAGTAGAGACGCAGCCATTGTACCTCCGTTTGCTGCCCCACTCTTTTGACTGTTGGCCTCGTCCACAGCGGCAACGATTCGGTTGATATTGGTGTCGATAACCATTCCGCCCTGGACAATCTCTTCAAGCACCGTCTGGAGCACTTGCCATCCAAACACAAGGTCCAATTCACACACATTGCTAAAACACTTGTCCAAACACTCAACAAACACCTGTATCAAGTCAAGAATGCCCAACTCCGATTCCTGGTCGTCGACGATAAACACAAAGTACAAGGTGGCATAGTGCCGGTAAATCACCTTGATATCTTCGATATCCTCAAGCAATGACGGTGGGGTGATGAACGAACATTCCTGGTTCGACCTGGCCGATATGAGCTGGTGGACTTGCTGGAGCAAGAGCCGTTGGGTGGGTATGTCCACCTGCGTGTAAAACTTCATCAAGCGAGGCAAGCCATCGTTGTTGACTGTAATTGTTAGTATATGCAAAACATATGGATCCTCGGTTGATTCCACATACATATTAGCACAGAATGGATCATTTGGTTAGTCTGTTGGGGGTTTCTCTGTCCTTTTTTTTTTTTTTTTTCTTCCTTTCCTTGACTTCTTCTCCACAGACATGGCGACCCTCGAACGTGCCAAAGAGTTGGACGCCCAGTTCCCTACATACAAGGACAAGTTCCATATCCCCACGTTTGAATCGCTTGGTATATCCAACCCGCAATTTCAGCCGAGCGATGAGTGCATCTACTTGTGCGGCAACTCGCTTGGCTTGATGCCCAAATCGACAAAGTATGCCATCAGCAACGAGCTTAGTGCCTGGATCGAAAGAGGGGTAGAGGCCCATTTCAACCACGCGATAACTCCGTGGGTGGACATTGACTTGCCATTGTTGCCATTGGTTGCCCCCCTCGTTGGCGCCAAGGAGAACGAGGTGGCGGTGATGGGGTCGTTGACCGCCAACTTGAACGCCTTGCTCATCCACTTTTACAAGCCACGGGGGCCGAGAACCAAGATCTTGTTTGAGAAACAGGCATTTCCATCGGACTACTATGCGTTCTTGAACGTGGTAAAGTTGTTTGGGTACGACGAGAGCCATTTGGTGCAGTTGGAAGTGAACAAGGGCGAGACGTACTTGAAGACGGCAGACATCAAACGCGCCATTGACGAGCACGCCCACGAATTGGCGTTGGTCTGTCTTCCTGGGATCCAGTACTACACCGGCCAGTTTTTCGAGATTGAGGAAATTACCAACTATGTCAAGGGAAAGAGCAAGGGCGAGAGCAAGGGCGAGGGTGAGGGTGATAGTATTGTTGTTGGGTGGGACTTGGCGCACGCGGTGGGCAATGTGCCGCTCCAGTTGCACGACTGGAACGTTGACTTTGCGTGCTGGTGCTCGTACAAGTACCTCAATGCCGGTCCTGGCGCCATTGCCGGCATTTTTGTGAATGAAAAGTACACCAAGGCTAATTCCAAAACAAGCTTTGCCCCACGCTTGGCCGGGTGGTGGGGCAACAACGCCAGCGAGCGATTCAAGATGTTGGAGGAGTTTGACCCAATCACCTCGGCATTATCCTACCGCCAATCGAACCCTAGTGTGTTGGATGTCGTGGCATTGAGGTCGTCGCTAGAGGTGTTTCAAGAGGTGGGCGGGGTTGCCGCGTTGCGGGAAAAGAGCGTGGCCATGACGCAATTTTTGCAGGACGTGTTGACCAGCTCCAAGTACTACATTAACGAAGGAGTCCACGCCTCGGCCCAGTTTGGGTTCCGGATCTTGACCCCCTTGAACCAGGACGAGCGGGGCTGCCAGTTGTCGGTTCATTTCCAGCCCCACCACGACGACGAAAACAAGAATGTGATGGAAAGGGTCAACAAGTACTTGCATGCCCACGCAATCATCTGTGACGAGAGAAGACCCGACGTTATCCGGCTCGCCCCCTTGCCGTTGTACAACAGCTTTGAGGAGACCTACCACGCCGCGCGTCGCCTCTTTGAAGCCCTCGACATAATCTCCAAGGACCACGTGTAAATAGCACTAGTGAGAGCTTACTCAACAATCTCTTTTTATTTGGTTAGAAAACTATACTTCTCAACAATCTCTTTTTATTTGGTTAGAAAACTAATACTACTACGTCCTGATCCATTATCCATTTACAAGTTTTGAGCAGTGTGGAACTTCTTGCCGGCGTAGATAGCCTTGTCGCCCAATTCCTCTTCGATTCTCAAAATTTGGTTCAACTTGGCCAATCTCTCGGATCTGGCTGGAGCACCAGTCTTGATTTGGCCGGTTCTCAAACCAACAACCAAGTCGGCAATAAAAGTGTCTTCGGTTTCACCCGATCTGTGGGAAACCATGACACCCCAGCCAGCCTTGAACGAGTCATTGGCAGCCTTGATGGACTCAGTCAAGGTACCGATTTGGTTAACCTTCAACAACAAAGCGTCACAAGCCTTCTTTTCAATGGCAGTCTTGATTCTGACTGGGTTGGTGACGGTCAAGTCATCACCGACAATTTGGGTCTTGCCACCAACCTTGGAGAAAAAGTGGACCCAGGCTTCCCAGTCATCTTCAGCAAATGGATCTTCAATAGAGACAATTGGGTACTTTTCCAACAACGAGGCGTACAAGGAGGCCAACTCTTCACCAGTCAACCACTTGGACTTGTCAGAGTTTTCATTCTTAAAGTCCAAGTCGTACTTGCCGTCCTTGTAAAATTCAGACGAGGCGACATCCATGGCAATGTCAACCTTGCCCGTGTGGCCAGCAGCCTCAATGGCGTCGACAATCAAGTCCAAGGCTTCTTCTGGGGTCTTGATATCTGGAGCAACACCACCCTCGTCACCAACGTTACCGGCAGATTGGCCATACTTCTTCTTCGTCAAAGTCTTCAAGTGGTGGTAAACTTCAGACCCAATTCTCAAACCCTCGGAAAAGGTTTCAGCGCTGGATGGGACAATCATAAACTCTTGGAAAGCCAAGTCACCACCAGCATGAGAACCACCATTCAAGACGTTTTGGAATGGCACTGGCAAGACAAACTTGCCCTCCTTGGCGCTGGAAATGTCGGCAATGTGCTTGTACAATGGGACCCCCTTTTCGGCGGCACCAGCCTTGGCAGCAGCCAACGAGACACCCAAAATGGCATTGGCACCCAACTTGGACTTGTTGGGGGTACCGTCCAAGGACAACAAAAACTCGTCAACCTTGGATTGGTCAACAACGTCAACGTTGGCCTTGACCAAAGCTGGAGCGATAATGTCATTGACATTGGCAACGGCCTTGGTGACACCCTTGCCCAACCACTTGGACTTGTCGCCGTCTCTCAATTCCAAAGCTTCGTGGATACCGGTGGAAGCACCGGATGGGACAATTGATCTGAACAAACCCTTGTCGGTGGTCAAGTCGACTTCGACGGTTGGGTTACCTCTGGAGTCGTAAACGTATCTTGCGTGAACCTTGGTGATAGCCATTGTGTGTACTAAAAATCAATTGAGTATGATTGTGGAGGGAAGAAGAAGAAGAAAGAGAAAGGGGGGGGGGGAGGACGAGCAAGGGGATTTTTTGGCTGACTTTATATACTTTTTTTGCACCAGGGCAGAGGGGGAGTTTCGTGATGTCCACATTTTTTTTTTTTTTTCTGCTGCTGCCGCCGCCGCCCCTTGTTCTCTTCTCTGGAACACACTGAACCGAGCAGCGGATTCATTCCACCCAGTGTGTGTCATAGCATGATGCCATCAAGGGTGACAACGGCGTTGTGTTTACCACCCGGGGAAACACACCCGTGGTCAACTGACAGGCCACGGCCACAGTTGGAGAAACCCTACAACTGGAGTCACACGGATCAGCGGAGATTCATCACATATCAATAAAGTGTAAATTGTACAGCCGGGGGGAGGGGGGTGGAGAGTAGAGGTGGATGAAACAGCAGCTACATACACCGATTGCGTCTAGGTACTTCTCTATAAACAAATTGGTTTTTAGAAACTGGCATAGCCTTAACCACTCTCTCTGTATGCCCCTCCAGTTAGACGCCGCTCTCGGAGTTTTCTTTTTTTTTGTTCTGTGGTTTCCTGATTACATAATCAGACTCCCATTTCCCGGAAGTTGGCGGGCTGTCATGTGAAGTTGCACGTTCCTCGAACCCCCGGGAATGCTTTTGTCGTCTACACATTTTTGCGACACTGAGAAAAATGCGACACTCGATGAAGAGAGACTGTTTTTTTT
>JAJMCF010001359.1:16913-35807 GCA_030585045.1 Zhuliangozyma parablackwelliae | reverse complement strand
GTTCTTTTTTTTTTTCCTGCTGAGATAAGTCCGGACTTCTTTCTTGCAAAATAATTTGAGGCGTAAAGGCAAAGGCAAGGGTGTGTGATCTGGGCTCGACATCAGTCATCGCTTAAGTACTCTGGGTTCAGCCCCTTCCTCCCCAGCCCCACCTACTTCTCATCGCAACGATCTGTTGTAACCAACACCAATCAGGCTTGGCGTGCGTGTGATGGTATGTAGATGGACAAACAACCTTTAGACGACTTGCTGCGACAATCACAACGAGAATCTACAATGCATGGAGTCTCCTACACCGCACTCAACAACTTTACACTACGGCAGCAATGAGGGATTTACACTTACGAAAAGCTTGTTGTCTGGTGGTGTCTAGAGGAGACAATCACTCACTCACCACACATGTATAGCCTCACCCCCTCCCACCACCCCCTCACCCCCTGCTGCTGCGCTATTAATAACTCGCACCGCCGTATCAGCGCCGTAATCACGTATCCCTACGTATCTCCTCTTTTTTTTTTATTATCTCCCCCCCCGTCTCTTGTTGCCCCAAAGCTCTATCAAACATACAACATATACACACACGCTACACATCAGGGTTGAAATCGGCCAACTCCTTATCCCTCTGCGTCTGATCAATGCTCCAATCATCCACCCCGGGCCAGTCAACCTGGATCCTTCTCAAGTGCGACATGTCGGTGTTTTTCAAAAACCGCGCCCGCTCCTTCTTCCAACCCCCCTGCACATCCTCAAATGCCTTGTTCCACACCTTGTCGTAAACCTTTTTGAGCTTGGCCTCCTCTTGCTGCCTCACCTCTTCCAACGCCATCCACTCCATATGCTTCAAGTCGTCCGACGACGGCTCGTATATATGCCAAATCACATAGTGCGGCAACCCCACGACGGAATAACCCATCCGTTTCGACAACTTGCCAAAAGCCTCCGTCTCGGCGTGCTTCTCAAACGAAAACGCCGGGAAATGGCTGCCGCTGCGAAACACCTTGGCCTTGGTCAAGATACTCACCCCGCCTATCCCATCCAACTCCATCTCTACCTCGGGGTCCCCGTAGGGGTCTCGCAAATACGCCAAATGCGGTCTCCACGTCTGGTACTCAACGTACCCCTCAACGATACACGCATCCTCGTCAAGCGTGTCGGCCAACTGTAACCCCCCGTCCGACTCTTGCCACGAGTTCAAGTCGTATGGCTGCTGGTTCCCGAGCCAATCGGGCAAGGGGCGCCACACATTGGGCACAATCACGTCGCGGTCATGGTGCATCAAATCCTCCATAATCGTCGGCGGAACCGTCTCGACATCGGCATCTCTCCAATACACAAACGAATGGTGCGGTTTGATCGCCACCGTCCAGAGCCAGTTCCGGGCGCGCGCCATCAACTTCCGGCGCGGGCCCTGAGCGGCAAAGCCGTGCCGGTCAGAAAACCCCTGGCCAATAACCTGGCCAAAATCCTTTTCGAAAATCTCAATCTCGCCAAACCGCATGGTGGTGTCCTTATCCCCCTGGATCTCGAGCAAGTGCCGCTTCAACGACCCCATAGTGTCATCCGAAGAGTCACTGACCAAAAACGCCAAATCAATCAAGTTGTGCGGATACGTCAAGTTCTTCATATGGCTGAAAAACATCGGCAAGTGGGCGGCCGCATCTCGAAGCGGCACGCAAAACAAGACCCTCTCGTCCTGTTGCCACCCATGGGCACTCCCCTGGTAGTTGGCCAAGTCGAAATACTGGACATTGTCAAACTGGCTGAAATCAGGCGCATATATGTTGCCATTGTAGTTGAGGAGCTGCGACGCAATAGTGAGGATGGATAGGATGGTTATGGTTAGCACCGCAAGGACTTTGGCTATGGCGGTGGTGCTGCTTTTGATGGTGCTGCTGCTTTTGATGGTGTTGCCAAATATGCGGCGTGAAAGCGACACTCGTGGCTTATCTTTGATTCCTTCTTCACGGTAGTCGTGTGGTGTCACGTGTAGTGAATGCGAGTTTGACGACATGGTCTATAAAAGTGTCTCTAGAAGTAGCTAGTGTGATTGATTCCTGTGGTGGTGGTTGTGGTGTTGATGCCGTGGGTGGTGCTGTTGCCGTGGGTGGTGTTGTTGCTGTTGCTGTGGTGCTGTTGCCGTGGGTGGTGCTGTTGTTGTTGCTGTGGTTCTTGCTGTGGTTCTTATCACGTCTTTACACTTTCTCTAGTCACACTATCACTCCTGTCACACTCTATCAACGGTCTGTTCCAAGTGTTGACTTTTTTTTTTCTTTCATTGTTTTGTTTATTTCCTGCTCTATTTTTCTACTCACGTTGTGGCGTACCTTTTTTTTAGTTTTCCACTCACTCACATGGCAGACACCACCGAGGTGCCGTCCTGGAACCTTGTTCGAAACACCCGGTTGGCATTGGTAAACATGCCCTCCTTCAACGACACCACAATAAACTGAGACCCCTTGAACCGCGTCTTGATCAAGTGGCCAATGTTTTGCGTGTGCGACAAGTCCAACGCCGCATCCACCTCGTCGAGAATGTACATTGGCGCCGGCTTGTACTGCAACAACGCCATAATCAACGACAAGGCGATAAGCGACCTTTGTCCGCCCGATAACTCAACAAGACTCTCCTTCCACACCTCTCCAAGCTTCACCTTCACCTCCAACCCCTTGGTCACGTCCATCATGTTCACTGGAACGAGCTTGGCAAATGACCCGGGAAGCAAGTCGGCAAAAATCTGCCCAAAGTCACCAGAAACCTTTTGGTACGTCGTATTCAACGTGTCGCGCTTGTACCCGTCAAGCTTGTTTATGGTGTTGACAATCTTGCTCTTGTCCTTTTCAATCGTCTTGACCATCGTCTTTAGCGCCGCCTCCTTCTTCTCGACATTGTCAATCATGCTCATGATATTCACATTCACCTTGCGCCGCATCCCCTGGAACTTGTCCTGCAACGCCGCAAGCTGCTCGCGGCTCTCTTCAAGGTTGATGCTGGGGCTGCTCTGCTGAACCACGCTCTCCAAAATCTGCTGGTCCGCCACCCACTCGTGCTCGCCCCGGAGCTCGTCCAACCGGTGCTTCAAAGCTTCAGTGGTGTTGGTGGACTTTTCCAACTCGTGCGTGAGCTTTTGCATGTCGAGCTTGGCCTGGTTCGCACTATCGCTCTTGGTTTTGATCACTTGGATCAACTCATTCATCTCCTCGTCCAACCCCAACAACTGCAGCTTGGCGTCGTCGAGTTCTGCTCGCACAATAGACAATTGGTTTTGCAACACCACTTGCTGCTCCTCGTGCAGCTGCTGCTTGCTGCCCAACTCTTGTATCGTCTGCCCCGCGGCAGTTATCGCCTCCTTGACGCTGGCCAACTCGGCTTGCGCTTGCTCGCTGTCAACTTGGATAGCTTGGAATTTGTCAGTTTGGTCTTCCAATTCCTGCTGCTTTTGGGCAACACGCTTCTTCAACTCCGCCACGAGCTTTTTCAAATCGCTGATTTTGGACCCCTTGTCGCTGTTAAACTCCAAAATGTCCTTCTCAATCTTGGCAATCTCCGCCCGATCCCGCACGCACTGCTCCTCGCGCTCCTCGATTTGCAAGGTCAATTGCGCAACCTCATCCTCGTGCTCCTGGTTCTGCCTCAAAATCAACGACGACGGGTTGCTCGCCAACTTCTTTTCCAACAACGACAACTCGTGCTGTTTCAAGCTGATTTCGTTTTGCAAGCCCCGAGTCGAGTCCAACACCAGCTCCAACTGTCGCAACTCCTCTCGCACCTGGCGCAACTCCTCCTCGACTCCCTTGAGCTTGGCAGCCACTTGGTTATATTGCTGGAGCTTGAGCAATATGGTGGTGCTATTCTTTCTCGACCCGCCCGACAAATTGCCCTCGGGGTCATAGATATCACCCTCCAACGTGATCGACCTCGTCTTGATCTTGGGATCAAACGTAACTTTCTTGGCGGTGTCCGGGTCGTGGCAAATAAAAGTGGTGCCAAAAATGTACTCCATCGCCTTCACCAACTGCCCCTCAAAATCAATCAAGTTGATGGCAAGCTCCACTTTCCCTGGCGCCACCGTGTTCTTGGCGTATTCAATAACACCAGGTTCAACCGAGCGCGCACTGATCTTGTCCAAGGGAATGATTGTCACTCGTCTCTCCAACCTCCCCCGCTCCAACAACTGCGACGCCACGTCGCTGGTGTCAACAACGACATTGTATAGCCTTCCGCCGGCACACACCTGCAATGCAAGGGCGCTATCGGTGGATGTGTCGCGCAACTCAAACAATTGGGCCACAATGCCCCGCACGAGATTGTCGTTGAAATTTGGCGTGGGTCTCTGGTACCGGAAATCAATGTTGCCAATGTCTCGGCGCATGTGGTTGAGGTCGTTGCTTAGTTTGCTTTGTTGGGGCACGAGCCGCGACTCTTGGTCGCGCAACTCGCGGATCTTGTCGGCATGGTTGGGCCCGAGCTTCTGGTCAATTTCTCGCTGCCGTTCAGCAATAATCTCGCGCGTTTTCAGCGTCCCTGCCAATAGATCTTCGTTTTCCCGTTTGGCTTGCTCGAGTTTGCCCTTATCGCCCTTGATTTGTTGCGCGAGGTGGTCAATCTTTAGTGTCGCCGCCTTGATGAAATTCTCGCAAGCATTCAACTTTTCCTTCGCCTCATTGAGCTGGCCCGTGTACCCGGTGCTCACATTGCCCTTGGATGAAATGCCCACCGATAAACTCGAGAGCAACTCCTCATTCTTGGTAAACTCCTCCTTCAACTGCGCCATCTCCTTGGTGGCCTCATTGAACTGCTCCTCGTGGGTTGTGTATACTTTTTCGTTGTTTTTCAACAGTTGCTCCAACAGACTTAGCTGCTGCTCTAGCACCCCGCGGCGCCTCTTTTCTTCATTCAAGTTTTCAACAACAATATCCCGGGCGGTGTTGAGTCGCGTCAACTCGTTTGACATGTGGTTCTCCTGCTGTTCCAAGTCCTTGAGGCGGCCGTCGCTCTTGAGCCCCTCCTCTTTCTTTTTCTTTACTTGGTTCAAATCCTCGTTCAAGTTTTGCATCTCGTGCTCCAACGTGTCAATGGTCAACCGCAACTCGCCCATCCTCGATTCGTGCTGGCTCAAAAACTCCGAGTGCCGCTTCAAGCTCCGCGACAACTGGGTATAGTCGTGGGCAGCAACCAACCTCGACATCCGTTCCAAATCAATCTGCGTCTGTTGAAACTCGAGAAAGTTTCTCTTTTCATTGCGCAACTTTTCAAGCTTGGGCTCAATCTCTTCCTTGAGCAAGGTGCGGATCTCCGACAACTTGGCTTCCTTCTTGGCAATTGTCTTTTGGGCCTTGTCCTTCCTCTCCTCAAAAGTTCTTGTCCCGGCCGCCTCCTCCACCAACGAGAGAATTTCCGATGGTTTCATGTTCAACACCTTGGTGATCTTTCCCTGCATGATCAAAAAGTTGGGGTTGTTGATATTCAACTGCACGCTCTGAAACAAGTTCAACACCGTCTGCTGCTGCGCCTTGTGCCCGTTGATCAAGTACTTGGAGCTCCCTCCAAGGATGATTTGTCGAGTCACGCTGATTGTGGGGCAGTTTTCAAACCCAATCGGCGACTTTGATATCTCGTTGTTGTTGAAAACAATCGTCACGCTCGCCTTGGTCACCCCGGCTTGTCCTCGCTTGTAGATCAAGTCCTGCAAGTTGGATGCTCGCACGGTGGACATGGACGCAATCCCCAAAACAAAACAAATGGCATCCAAGATGTTGGACTTGCCCAGCCCGTTCAACCCGGTGATGGCGTTGAACTGGGCGTCCCAGCCGGAAATAACTGTACGTGTAGCATAGGACTTGAACCCGTCTATAACGAGCTCCTCGACCTTCATTGTTTGGGTGACTTAGTTGGTTTTGGTTGTCCTATGTTTGTTTTTGTTTTTTACGCGTAGGGGGTTGAGGGCTCATCTTTGGGTAGTGCAGACGCTACCAATGGTCAAAACATCTCATCATCAATAATTTTCCAGTCTAATCGGTAAAAGCATCCTCTCCACACCCACATGTTGAAGCACCAGGTTCTACGAAACAACATACACACATCCGCACCATGTTTGCGACGAGTGCCGAGAGAGCAGTGGGCCCATGTGAGCCGGGTGTTGAACATCAAAGGTCCCAAGCTGTCGGAGGCTTCACCAAGTGATACATCACCGTCACGTAAAAAAAAGCCGGTGCCCCAGAAGCCTGCTCCTGCTCTTCCCGCGGATGAGGTGGTTCAGAAATTGAACCGCTTACTCAAGTCACGACAAAAGATCAAGCCCGTAGACCTTTCCAACGTCAAACTAGACCTCGACAACACATGCCGAGTCTTGACCCAGCAGGTTCTTGATGAGGCAAAGGATAGGTTCCAGAAACGGTATATTGAGCCTGCCAGCCGGTGGGAAAAGTCCATTTCAGAGGAAAAGGAGCATGCGCTCGCCACCTTTTTCAACAATGTCTTGCTGGAAAGTTCCACGATGGATATTGGCGATTTTGACCGGTCAATCAAAGTGGGCGATTTGGTGACTCTTGGAAGGGACAGCTTGGACCTATATATTGTGGCGTCGGTGCCCACGTCCTTTCTGTCGCGTACATGTGCGTTTCTAAGTTTCAAGGGCGAAGTCATTTTCCGCAACTTTACAATCATCGACATGAGAATACTGGGGGTGGTGCCCCAAGAGTACCACGAACAGATTGAGCAGTTTGTGATGTTGGAAACCAAGCATTTGCACATGCCACCCGTGGGGGTGCCCGACCCGGGGTTTTCCAAGTCGAATTTGGCCCTCCCCAAAGAGTTGCGACTGAGTAGGGAGACACACGAAAAGCATCTGCTCGGCGAGGCGGACGAGAGTGTCGAAAAGACCAGCTTCATCGTGGCGCAAGCGTCGTCGCAGCTATTGAAAAACTCCGACGTCAATACCTACATTGTTCCCCTGAATGTGAGGCGCCTCTACTCGTACGCATTGGTAAATATCTCCAACGCGGCATTTAGAAAGGTTAGCAAAATGAACCTGGCGTTGGAACGACTCCACCGGGAGTTGCAGCTTGACCAGCCTGCCCCCAGGACATTGTCCATATTTGATATATTACAGAAATTGAAGGGGGATGAGCAGTCGGCTCCTGGTTTTGACAAGCCGTCTGGTGCATTTTTAGAGCCGTCTGGTGCATTTTTAGAGCCGGCAAAGGACACCCAACGTTGTGTCTGCATTTCTGACTACTTGGCGGTGGTGCTTGCGTTGCGAAAACAGAGCCGGTTGTGGACGGTGCATCGGCCCAAACCGGGGTATTCGCCAACTACAATCACTATATGGCCGGTGGCACAGATTGGCCACGAAGAAACAGTGTTGCTGTACCTCAAGAGTGGCGGGCTCGATGCCTTTGCAAACTACTGCATGCACCCCTCTGGTGCCAAGCCCAAATACTACGACAGTATCTTGTTCATGTTGAAGGAGTTTATCAACGGCAAGTACAAAGACGACCCGTCGATGGAGACGTTGTTGGTGTTCATTTTGCGGAAGGTGGACAAGTTCAACGAGGGCGGGTACCTGATAGAGTACTCCGCCGGAAGGGCATACGATGTCTTGAACGGGTTGATGGAAAGTAGCTGCGGCAACCCGGCACGGTGGTCTAGTGAGTTGCAGTTGCCTAACGAGGGGGTGTCGTACAATGCAGATTTGCAGCAGCAGTATTTGGACTATGTGGAATCCCACTCGAGCTCCTCCAAAGACGACTTTTACCCCGATGACCCGTTGAAAGACGTTCGTGTGGATATGACCGATATCCCTGTCTACTGCATCGATGCGCCCAATGCCCATGAGATTGACGATGGCATCTCCATCCACACCGAGGGAGACAACTATATTGTGTCGGTGTACGTGGCCGAGCCCAGCTCATACATCAAACCGGAGTCGATGATCAAACAGATTGGGTACGAGAGGGGCGAGACGACGTATTTGCCGGACCGGGTGGTGCCCATGCTTCCCAGCACCATTGCCGCCATGGCCGGGTTGGGCGTGGCTGGAAAGGAGACCCGGGCGTTTGTCCTTCAGTACAGCGTCAACAGGGAGGTGATTGACCAGTTTGTTGCTGGCACCTTCAACAACAACAACAACTGGAAGAAGCAGGATCTTCTGTGTGTGGCGGCCGTCAAAAACAGATTTTACGAGCAGCTAGGGAGCCAAACGCCGGTGGTCAAATTCGCCGTGGCCAAGAATTTCCGACAGGGGTTTACGTACGACAAGGTGGATGCCGTGTTGCAGGATGCAGCATTGTTGGATCTGTACGCTAGGGGTGGCGCGTCGGGAAATGCCGACTTTGACAACTTGCTAAAGTTGAACCGCATCGCGATGCTACTCCGGTCAATGAGAAATGGCGACAGAGACGTTTTCCCAGGAAACTCATCAATCTGGGTCGAAGAGGGCAGTGAAACATACGAGACAACAAAGTTTGAGTTTGGCGAGGGGGAATGGGAGATGCAGATAAAGGGTACCCGCCAGAAGGTGGCAATATACCCGCCCAAAAAAGACAGCGCGTCCCAGCTACTTGTGTCGGAAAACATGATTATTGCCAACCACTTTGTCACCAAGTATGCCAAAAAGAACGACATACGGATTCTTTACCGGTACCTCGACCCCGACCTCAACCCCGAACTTAGGGCCGAGTTTGACCAGATGTATACGGGTGAAGGGGGCGACCGCGCGCAGTTTACAGCCCTCTTGGCATTCTTGACGCGGGCGAAAATCACCAGTTTGCCCAACAAGCCGCACTTGACGTTGGGGTTGTACATGTACTCCAACATCACATCGCCGTTGCGGAGGTTCATTGATATGGTCAACCAGTGGAAGATCCAAGAACACTTTCTTGGCGAAGCGCGCGTAAGCGACGCCGAGCTTGTGACCATTGCCAACCATTTGAACTCGCGGAACGAGGTTCGAAAGACGGCACTGAACAAGTCCCTGCAGTTCTGGGAAGGTTTGTTCTTGCGCACCTACCTCAAGGAGATGAAGGAGGGAAGGATCACGCAACCCGTGGATTTCAAGGTCCTGTTGTGGAAATCCCCGCCAAAGAAACTAACCACCGTCCCCGCAGCTATGGAAGTGTTGACCCATTTGCACGCCCAAGTCGAAGTGTCCGACAGTTTGTTGCGGGATTTCCACGAGGGTAAGATCAAACCCGGCGGGACGCTTGACCCGAAGAGGGTAGAGTTGAAGAGGGTTGATTTTATGGAGAACGAGGTGGTGTTTGCCTATAGATAAGATAAGAGTGCCTTGTATATAAATTGTATTGCACATCAAATAAAGTGCCAGTCGAGGTGGGGGGGTGCCAATGTTGGGGTAAGATTGCGGCTACAGCCTCATTGGGTAGTAACCAAGAACAAAAAAAAATTTGCTTATCATTTTTTGCTCCTCACCCCGTTGTATATATAAAGAGAGTGGGGGGGGGCTGCAAAATGGGTAAATCCCATTTCCCCAACCCAAGAATGCTGTCGAGTTCCAGTATTGATATTGAAAAGAGAGTAGGGGTGGTGACGGCTGTTTCCCAAGACGACGCGCCAAACAATGCCGCCGGGTTTGAGTTGTATGAGAAGGCGCAGCAAATCTCCGCCGCCGAGGAAGAGGTGCTCAGAAAGAGGGTGTTGAGAAAGGTGGACTGCCGGATCGTCCCCTTGCTTTGCATCACCTACACGTTACAGTTTTTGGACAAGTTGTCGCTCAACTACGCTTCCGCTTACACGTTGAAGGAGGACCTCGGGCTATATGGCCAGCGGTACTCGTGGGTGGCGGCAATCTTCAACTTTGGCTACTTGTTCTGGGCCATCCCGGGCAACTATATCATCCAGAAAGTCCCCGTGGCAAAGTACACGGGGTTCATGATATTCACCTGGGCCGTCATCTTGATTGGCCACATTGGGTTGAAGAACTACCCGGGTGCATTGGTGGTGCGGTTCATCCTCGGTATGTTTGAGGCGCTGATTAGCCCTTCGTGCATGGCCCTTTGCAGTTCCTTCTACACCGTGAAGCAGCAGCCCATCAGAATGTGTATCTTTCTTTCCTTCAACGGGGTCGCCACCATGGTGGGGGCGCTCTTGGGGTTTGGTTTGGGCCACGCCACCAACGCGAGCTTGGTCCCGTGGCAGTTGATCTTTTTGGTCATTGGGTTGTTCAACTTGGTGTGGTCGGGGTTGTTTTTGTGGTTGTGCCCCGATTCGCCCGACCGGGCCAAGTTTCTTACCGAGGAGGAGAAGGCGGTTCTCGTGAAGGACGTTGCCTCCAACAACCAAGGCTTGAAAGACGTTGAGTTTAAAAAGTACCAAGTGGCTGAAGCGTTTATGGATGCGTGTGTGTGGATGTTGGCGTTGATTGGTCTTGGGTGCGGCGTCATCAACGGCGGCATCTCAAACTTTGCATCGGCCTTGATCAAAGGGTACGGCTTCACCGGTATCAATGCCACCGTGCTCCAGCTCCCCACGGGCGCCATTGAGTTGGTGGTTATTTGTGCCGCTGGGTTGGTGGTGTTTTTCGTGAAAAACACTCGGTGCTACACGTTGTGCGGTATCTGTGTGATTCCCTTGGCGGGGTTGATTGGGATCCATACCATCCCGTTGGAGCATAAATGGGCCCTTGTGGGGTGCACCTTTTTACAGTTTATTATTGGCGGGCCCGTCATCTTGTGCTGGATCTTGTTGAATGCCAATGTCTCCGGGTCCTCCAAAAAGACCATGGCCAACGGGTTGTGGTTTTTGCTATATGCCGCGGGCAACATTGTTGGCGCCAATATCTTTTATGCCGACGAGGCACCAAAGTACCGTTCGGGCATGATTGGGTTGATTTCGAGCTACTGTGGCATGATGGCGCTCGGTTTAGCGGTGAGGGGAGTCTTGATGTACAGAAACAGAAAGAAGAATGCCGAGCAGGGCGGGTACGACGACGACAAGGCACACCAAGCCATCATTGACGGGTTCAAGGGCTTGACCGACTTTGAAAATAAGGGGTTTAGATATGCATTGTAGAATAATATATACAAACAAAACACAAGGGGGCATATATATATATAGCTCTCTCGCTCTCGCTAGGCCCATTTACCGATAAACGACATTGCAAACGCGCCAAACGAAAGGCACAAGAATGCACCCATCAAGTCCTTCATTGGCCGCTTCTCAAACTCGGTGGAGTACATAAAGTCGTATGCCATAAGCTCGGCAATACCGTTGTAGATAAGCACCCCGGCGCACGTGGCGTCAAACACGCCGGTGGTGATCAACGCTGTTCTTGACCCCACCTGATAAGTCTTTCTGACCCCGAGACCAACGCCGGCAGCAATTGGGGTTGTCAAGCTGTATATAAAGGACATGAGCCATGGCACGTACCTCTTGTTCTTGGGCCACACGGTGGTGGCAAAACGGGTGCCCAACCCCAACCCTTCAAAGAACTGGTGGAATCCAATGGCAATGTACAATGAAACAAACTCGTCGCCCGAGATTGCCAACGACAACCCCACAAACACCGAGTGCAACACAATACCGCACTCCAAGATGACGCAGTTGAATATCTGCTGGTACAAGCTTTCAAAGGATCTGTAGTCGAGCGACTTTTTCTCCGATTCTTCATTGTCTGGACCTTCCTCCGTGCCGTCCTTTTCTGAAAAGCTGTTGTCAACCAGCTGGGCGGCGGCGGCCTCTTCCTGGGCAGCGGCAAAGTCTTCTCTTGCCCTGGCGCTAAGCTTCTTATGGGCAACAATGTCAAAGAAGAAGATGAGAAACGCAGCCATCAAGGCAATGCCCTCAGCCCAGGGGTAGTCCAGCAATACACCGCCAAGACACGGGTTGGTCAACGCGGCTGACGCCTCGGCCATAAGGTGGATAAAGCCAGTTGCCACAATAACGCCGCTACCGAAATACCGGGTGACAAAAAACATCCATGGTGGAAGTCTGATCCTTGAGTAGTGGAGGGCAATCAAGGGAAAGAATGAACCGACAAAGGAAAGGAAAAACAACACTGGCACGGCTGTGATTCTGGCAGTGAAGTACTCGCCATTATAGTGGTTACCTTCGAGACAAGCATCTACTGCTCTGGGATATAATAATTCAGTCATGTTTATGGGGCATTGGAAAATACACCATGGATCCAGTACTTTGTATTGGCTTTTATAGTACTTCTGGCTCTCTCTCTCTCTTGTTCTCTCTTTCTCTTTCTAGGTCAGGTCATGTTGCAACCCTTTGATTGAAAAGATAATTCGCCAATTTTCATCATGCCAAAAAAAAAAACACAAGAAAAAATATAAAGCATAAAAGGAAAAAACTGTGTGGCCTGTTTTACTTACCCAGCACAATCAAAACAAGTCAAAGGCCGGGCCTTGGTCTCGCGTGCCGATTAGGTGGGGTTAGGTCCTTCCCTCTTCTTAAAGATGAAATTAGGTCCTTCCCTCTTGGCATACTCCCTTAAAGATGAAACCCCGTGTGGTTATGGCCTGTTCCAGGGGGGGAGCGTAAAAAAAAAAAAAAGAATATACCGACGCACCCCCCCTTTACAGTTGCATGAGTTTGCATGTGTACTGCTACCATGTGTGTATGGGTTGTTTTTTTTTCTTGTCGCCTCAATAACAAATCAACAACAGCAACAGGCAGCAACAATAACAGAGGCAGCAGCAGCGCAAACAACACACAACAACACACAACAACACACAACAACCAACAACCAACACGATGGAGGAGGTGGTTGTATACCCATCTTATTCGCTAAAGAACTCGTTCATCTCCACACTCGACCATTTGCCCTGTGACATTGTAAGGTCTTTGTGGCTCATCCAGTCGTGCAATATCAAGATAGACAAGCACCGCGACGAGTTGGCCGCCATCCTACGGCTGTTTCAAACAGAGCATACAATCTCAGACTCTTGTCTACGCCGAGTTGTTGCGCTAAAGCAAAACATCAACCATCTATCCCAAGAGACGGTGCAAGAGGCCCGCGCGTTGAACAACCAGCTCATTACCCACAAATTGAACCTCAATGAGGAGATTAGCCAGTTGGAGCGCATCGAGGAGTCGAGGATAGTAGACAATAGCGCATCGCAAAAAGAGTTGAGAAAGCAGTTGATTGAGCACTATGCCAACCACCCGTTGGCGTCGCAGCGTGAAGCAGTTGAGGAGCAAAAGGGAGAAGAACTACGCAAGAAACCAAAGACCAAGATGATGGAGCGAGAGACCCCCCATGCAAAGGGTGACGCAAGTGTCAGGGGCAAGCTTATCTTGAAGTTCCCCAAAGATGCGGTGCAAGTGCTGAAAATGATAAAGAAAAAGGTGGAAAAGCCCAAGCTAAAGATGAAGATCCCCAAACTTGTCAAGCCCAAGTATCAGGAGGAACCAATTGCATCAGATGCCCAGGAAGACGATTCCGCTGTCTATTGCTTTTGCAAGCAGCCTTCATTTGGCGACATGATTGCGTGCGACAATGAAGAGTCGTGTCCCAATGGAGAGTGGTTTCATTACAAGTGTGTTTCCTTGTTGAACCGGGTTGAGGCGCTAAAGTACACCACCGGCAAACTCAAGTGGTTCTGCTCCAACCATTGTCGACTGGCTGTTGAAGCCACCAGCGAAAGGAAGAAGGAAACCCAAAAGAAAAAGAAAAGAAGAAAATGGTGATGCTGCTTACATATTTATACAGTTAGCATTTCCAACATGCCACTAATCTCGCCTGCCTCTTTGCACTTTTTAATCTCGGAATCAATCTTTTTCGACAAGTTGGTAAAACACTCTTCCAACACCACGCTCTTGTCGACGAGCGGGCCATACATCTCCAAAATAATGCCAATGTAGTCGCACAACAAGCTAAACGACCTAACGTCCTCCAAGTTCTTGGTGAACCACTGCAACGCCGGCAACAAGGAAATCTCGTCTCTTCCATACAAGGATATTCTCACCTTGCCCCTCTTTTTCAACTCGTTCAACACCGTCACCGTTTGTTCCTTGGGCAACCCGGGGGCAAACGCACTGTCCAACGCCTCGGCCCATCTAAAGGCATTGAGATGCTTTTCAAACTGTTTCAGCTTCTTGGCCAGCAGCGCCGCGGCCTGCGACGTGGCCGTCACCACGCGGTGCTCCTCGTCCCCCGTGTAGTCCCTCCCCCTCATCATCCGCGCATACGCGTTGCTGACTTCCTGCTTGACCCCCTGCTTCACCTTGGGCTCAGTCTTTTTGGTCCGTATGGAGATCAACCCAGAAGTCAACCCGGCGACAAAATGCTTGTGGTTGTTCTCTGCCGGTGACACGCCACACGCCAACACGCCGCCGCTGCCAAACTTCCACCCAAACTGCACGTCCCAGTTGGCAGACGTATAGTCAAAGATCTTGACGTGGCCGTCGAGAGACCCCACGAGCAACCCCCGGTCGCCCGTATTGTGCAAGCACGTGGCGGTCTTGGTGAAATTGTTCAACTCGTGTATCGCCGACCCCCTCGTCAAGTCCCAAATCTTCACCTGCGGACCGCCCGCGCTCACCAAGGTGGTGGGCGACAACCCCAACACATCCTCCACGGGATTCCCCTGCTGCTGGAACTGGGAAACGGCCCTGCTGGTGTCTCGAGTGTCAAACAACCGCACCACCCCGTCGTAGCAGCCAGTGGCCACCAAGTTGGGGTTCCCCGGGATGAAATTGACACTGCGGATATAGTCGCCATGGTGGCGGTCGTCAAACTGCACAATGGGGCCCTGGGTGGTTTGCGAAATGTCATAGAGCCTCAATATCCTATCGTCGGACCCAGTAACTAATTGGTTGCCAATAGAAGGGTGGAATTTGGCCACATGCGTCGGGTGCGACGAGGGGTTTATACTAACCAAGAGGTTCCGAGGCTGGTAGCTATCGTAGATCGAAACCAACCCCGTGGCATCGGACGCCACGAGCAATTTCCCGTCGAACCGGTAGTTGCCGCAGTACACAACATCCTTGAACCGCAGGAATGTCTTTATCACCTGCCGGGTCTTGGAGGAAAACACCTGGATCCTCGTGGAGGAGGTCACGGCGAAATCGTTGGGCGACACCGGGTTGAAGTCAATGTGGTTTATAGCGTGGTTCTCCTTGATAAGCTGGGGGTTAATGTAGCTTCTCCAGTACCGCTGCTCGGGCGTCGTTTGAGACGGTAATGTGGCATGGCGGACCTGGGGCACGCTTTGTCTGAGTGATGACATGGTTTGGTTGATGGCAGAGTTTTGGTCTTGCAATTTTTTTTTTTTCGCTCTCTTAATGCGATGGATGTGCACTTGGTTGCGCTAGGTGGGCAGGGGCCAGAAAGGTGCTCTTTTACAGAGACATCTACAATGCTTTTGAAGAGTGCCAAAGATTAATCAGTATACACCAACTACTATATCTAGTTTTCCAAGTCCTTCTTCAAGGTACCCAAGAAAGCGTGCTTCTCAGCAGGGGTCTGGAATCTACCCTTACCGAATTTAGAAGCAGTGTCGATCCACTTCAAGTTAACCTGTTCCAAGGCTCTTCTCGAGGTGTCAATGTACAAGGACTTTCTCAAAGTGACAACTCTCTTTCTAATGCCGGGGATGGAACCCTTCAACAAGACAAAGTCGTTCTTGACGTTACCGTATCTAACGAAACCACCCATTGGGTTGATGGTCTTCTTGGTTCTGTCAAACTCAGTGGCACCGTTGGACTCGTCAACACCGGAACCGACTCTGTAAACCTTGTGGTTGATAGAGGTTCTGTGGTGGTAACCGTTTTGACCAGCTCTGGCAACGGTCCAGTTGACATTGGCTGGGTGCCAAGCACCAATACAAGCAACCTTTCTCAAACCTCTGTGGGTCTTTCTTGGCAACTTCTTGGTACCCCATCTGTGGGTAACACCCTCGAAACCGTGACCCTTGGTGACGGCGATAACGTCAATCATCTCGTTTTGCTCAAACACAGAGTCAACAGAAACTTCCTTCTCAAAGTGTTCTCTTGCCCATTCAACCTTGTCCTCGGTGGAGCCACCGTTGATCTGGATCTCGGCCAAGTGAGCCTTCTTCTGGACCAATGGGGTCTTCTTGACTTGGGTGTGGACCAAGACTCTGACAACGGTACAGTACTTCTTGATTCTGGCCAACTCAGTCTCAATGGTCTTTGGGTCCGAGGCGTACTTGGCAGAGTACTTGGTGAAGGCCTTCTTCTTGGACTTGTACCAGTTCTTGTAGAATCTTCTTCTAACTTCCTCCGACAAGTGCTCGGCCCAAACGGTGGTCAACGATCTCAAACCTCTTGGGGTCTCAACGTAACCAACAACACCAACAATGACAACTGGTGGGGTGTCGACAACAGTGGCAGCCTCAACAACTTCTCTCTTGTGCATCTTGGAACCTGGTCTGTCCAAGTCTCTGACAATGGTGGTCATACCAGCCTTGTAACCGAGGAAGGCAGTCAAAGCAACTGGCTTAGACTTGACATCCTTTGGGAACGACTTAACTCTACCTCTTTGCTTGGCAGCTCTCTTTCTTGGGAGGAAACCTAAGGAACCGTGTCTTGGTGCTTCGAACTTTCTGTGAGACATTGTTGAAGTGTTGTGTTATGAAGAAGAAGAAGAAGAAGGGGAAGGGGGGAAGAGGAAGTAGGTGAAAAATTTTTCGTATGAGAGCAGAGAGCTGTGGATTTTTTTCAGTCTGGCGCACGACCAAAAAATTTGACTTGGTTGGGTAATATGCAGTATGCTTATGTAATAGGGCAAGGCAACAACAACAACAACAACAACAGTGTCTATATTGCGATATATGTATATTCTCTCTGCATATGGTAAATAGTTCACTCTCAACGCATATATATATCATCATCATCATCTGTTTCCTCTTACAATCTTCTTCAAGGCGAGTCTGGCGTCGCCCGAGTCGTCAGACGACGATGCCACGGAACGTGTGGGTTGGTCACGGCTATCAAACTGCTTCTGTCCATCCTGGCTGGCCAAAAGCTCGGACATGGCCACTACATCTCCATCATGTTGTTGGTCTTCAGCCTGTGGATGCTCAGCAAGTTCCTCGAGCTGATGTGGCTGCTGGTGCTGTTGCAGTTGCGGTTGCGGTTGCGGTTGCTGCTGTTGCTGCTGGTGCTGCTGGTGCTGTAAGTGTCCGTTGAAATGGGTATGCAAATGACCTTGCTGTTGGTGTTGATATGATTGACTCTGTTGTGGCGGCGACTGTTGATGTTGCTGATGATGTTGATGTTGATGTGGCTGCTGCTGCTGCTGCTGCTGAAACTGGTCGCCGGTAAAGAAATCGGCACTCATCATAAACAGGTTAACTCCCTTCTTTCCCTGCGGCGAGTTGAGGTTCATCATGGAGTACATCAACGAGTTAAACTGCGGGGTCAAGTTGAAAATCGGCGTCAAGCCGGTGGATGCATACAGGTAGCTCTCCTTTGGGGTTTGTGGGTTCATCTCGTTGATTGACGCCAACGGCGGTGGGTTTGCCTCTCTTGAAAGCGACACCACGCCCGTCAAGTCCGAGTTGTGTCTTCTCAAAACGCCGCGTGGTCTTTCTTCAGCCAATGTTTCAATGCCAATGACTGAGTTTGTGTGCACCAACGAGAGGGAACGCTGTTCCCGTGGTGGCTGCAGCTGCGACTGCGACTGTGGCTGTGACTGTGACTGCAGCTCTTCAGTCTTTGGCACGCTAAACAAGTCGCTCGACAACACTGCTTTGCCCAGATCGTCGATGGTCAACTTTAACAGAAAGTCGTCAGATGGTTTTCTGGTTGCCGTTTCCGCCACGGGTGGGACCGCCTTTTGAGGCGCAGCCTTTTGCTGCTGCTGCTGCTGCTGCTGCTGCTGTTGGGTGCCCTTGGCATTCAACGACACCGGCGGCAACAAGTTCTTGCTCAAGGGAGAGGCGCTCAGCGAGCGCTCCCTGATGGGACTCACTCTCTGCTCGGAGGGTGAATTCGAGTCGCCATAGGTTGCAAGCTCCTTGTGGTGCTGGGGGTTTGCCGGGGTTGGGAGTCCAGACCCGGGTCCGCGATCAGCGTGCGGGGTAAAGTAGCTGCTTTTGACGGCACTGGCGGTGGGCGGTGGCGTCTGGTAGTACCCCGTAGACTGGGTGATCATGGAAATGTTTTCCACAGCCTTGGAGTTGAAGCTGTACGACGTGGACGTCGCCTCATAGGTGGCCAAAGACACGGGCGTGGCAAGCATGGACTTGGATCTCTTGACGCCAGAAACCAAGGGCGAACTTCCAGCTGCAACTAGGGGCGATGGGACGCTATTCTTTCTCTTTCTCTTGGTTCTGTTGGTGGGGCTAACCTTCATCAAGGGAGTGAACACGTCGGGGGCGCCCTGCTTGACAATCAGGTTGGAGTAGTTTTCTGCGCTGGGGCTATTGTGCAACGGCGACGTGTTGACGTTGATGTTGATCGTGGTGGTGATCCTGTTGCTCAACGAGTCTGGCTTGGGGGGTCTTCCTCTCTTTTTCTTTGGCGTCGGTGGTGCAGACACAAGGGTCTTTTTGGTCGTCAATTGTTGGGATGGTGGTAGAGCGGGGACACTAAACTGGTGCTGGTTGTATGGGTGTGGGTTGCTGCTATTGTTATCTCTGCTGTAGACACCATTGTTGTGGGCACCGTTGCTCTGAATGTTTTGGATACCATTGGTGTGGACACCGTTGCCGGCGCCTTTGCTATTATCGCCGGTGCTGCTGTTGTTGTTGTTATAGTCAGACATGCTCTGAAGGTACCCTAGACTATTGACAATGAGGGTGTTGGTTGATTCCATGGGCGAGAAAAGAAAGAAAAAAATTTAAAAGGGGGAAAGCAAATTGAAGTGGAACGATTTGCACTGGGGAGCGGATAGTGTTGATGGGCCAACAATGGAACGCAGGGGGGGGGGGGCCAGTAGGTGACGTTGAAGTAAAGTATGGG
>JAJMCF010001359.1:0-11624 GCA_030585045.1 Zhuliangozyma parablackwelliae | reverse complement strand
TCACTCGTGTCGTCCATTCCGCACAGCCAGTACTTGCAGACGATATCGACGCTCAAGGCGCTCACGGGGCAATTGCAGCCGCAGGCGTTGCAGACGTATACGCTCCTCACCAAGCCCAACCATGTTTTCAAGCCCAAGTTTGAACCGGGCAAGGTGAATCAGATCGAGCAGTACTATATCCGGTGCACGACGCAGTGGAACAGCGGGATAGATCTCTCACAGCCCATTTTGGCCGGGAGCGGGAGCGGCAACGACGTTGTGGTGGGCAAGTTGTTTTCGGGGGACGCCAATGACGTGGAGCGGGTGTGGACGATGCAAGTGGCCGATATACCCATTGCCGGCAAGAGCCAGGGGTGTTCGCAACAAACGATATACGAGAGTACATTGATACACACGCATACTGCTGTGGCGCCGGCGAGTGATGTGGAGGTGGACGATGACTTTATCGTTGTCGACAGGGAAGAGGCAGTGGAGGAGAGGGGGGGTGAAAAGAAGAAGGAAGATGAGGAGGAAAAGAAGGATGAGGAGGAAAAGAAGGATGAGGAGAAGAAGGAAGAAACTGTGGAGGAGAGGGGGGGTATTGAAGAGAAGAGGGAAGATACTGAGGAGACCGCTCCAAACAAACCCAAGACCGACTCGTTCCTAATCTTTCTCGCGGATTTTGGCTACGAAGTGATCAACCAGTACTGGCTCTCCGGCGTGCGCTTCTTTTACGGCGACATCATCATTGAAATCTATAAACTATTCATCCGGGACGATTTGGCCCCGGAACAAGACAGCGGCATCAAGCTCAAGCTACTCGACGATTCCAACACATTCCAGATCAAGGCCTATATCAACATCCCCAAAAGCACCGATGTCGAGTTGATAAACTCAGGGGTCAAGGAGTTGGTCAATTTGCAAGAGTTTCTCAAAAACTTGTTCACCTTGGAAACCCCCAATAGGATGTATATGGACTCGAGATTGAAAGCAAAATAGGGGGGGGGGGGGGGGGGTCTTTTATTTCTTTATCGCAAACTCGCCCCGGTGTAGATCATTAATACTAAATCCCGTTTCGCCCTTTTTCTCATCGACTTGATGGCGCACCTTGTCCACTTGGGCCAAAAGCGTGTCCAAATCCAACACGGGGTTTTCGTGGGCGATATGGTCGCTGGCAAGTAGCCGAAACATGGTGTCGTTGGAGTGGCTCGCCGACTCCAGCTCATCGTCTTTATACAAGTGTCGGATAAAGTTCACCTGTAGGTTCAACGACTTGATGAGATCGGTGGAGTTTGTTGTGTTTAATCCGGATAATTGTGCCATCTTGTCGACAGTTTTGGAGTCTATGGTGGTATTGTCTCCAGTACTCTGTAGAAGCTCGTTGACGGACCATGTGGGGGTGGAAAGAAAGGCTTTTATGTCTGCTTTGCACGTCAAGTGTACGAACCGTACAAGCTGCTTTGATGTCCTCATTGTCGGTGGTGTGGCATCTTAGACATTTTTCTCCTACAACATTTTTCTTCGTAGTTTCTTACTAGCAATGCTACACAAACATCACTCTAGCTACTTTGTCAACTTCTTCAACTGTTCCTTCTTCTTGGCCAACTGTTTCTTCTTCTTCAAGTCTTCATTCCTGGCCTCCTTCTTTTCGATACCATATTGCATCTTCTTGTACAACTTACGTTGCTTATTGCTCATCATAATCTTCTTCAACTCCTTCTCCTCGTCTTCCTCAGTTGGGGCAGCAGCAGCAGCAGCCGCCTTTCTCTTCTTGGCAGGGGTACTGTCAGATTCGAGTTCAGAGAACTTGACACCAGCAGCTTCCAATTCAAGCTCCCTTTGTGCCTTGAGGTCTTCATCGAGTTCCTCCTCCTCTTCTTCTTCTTCTTCTTCTTCTTCTTCTTCTTCTCTCCTCTTCTTCTTCTTCCTCCTCTTCCTCCACCACCTCTTCAGTTGCCTCAGTAGCATCAGCACCTGCCTTTGCTTCTGGGTCGTAACCACCAGCGTCTCCCCATGGCGACAAGTGTGGTGGCAAAGTCTCGCCTGGCGCATAGCTGCCCACGCTCAACAACTCGCTCTTGTTTAGACAGTCAAAGATCCACTGGGGCTGGATATAAGTCCTTCCAGGAACTCTCTGCAAAATCTTGGGTCTATCAATGATCTGGTGGGTAATGTTGCTCAAGTCAAGGGCATTATAAGCATCAACATCATTGAGCTTCAACTCGTCCAAAGAAATCTCCGACACAATCTTGCCTCCGCACGAAAGGATGCAAAACTCAAGAATGTCAAGCGGAACTTCTCTGCCCACGTAAAAGATAAACTTGGAAAACAACGTCGATGTGGGCGAGGCGTATTTGGATGGCTGCGACAAGTTGTCCTCCTTGGTGTTGGCAAACTCATCCAACTCAACCTCTTCTACATTCTCATCATCATCATCAACAACAACGTCCTCCACTTCCTCGTCGGCATCGGCCTTGATAGCCCGGTCAATCTCGTCGGCGGCCAACTCCTTGCCCTCCTCGGTGTTGACCTCGGCCTTCTTGGGCAACGGCACGTCCTTGGACTGCAACACGTACGCACTCAAGCCACCAATGCCCCGCAACTTTTCAGTGTCAATCACGGGTGGGTAGATCAACCCGGCGTCGTTGTACAACCTAAACAAGACAAAGTGGAGCAAGGTGGAGTAAAACTCCAAAAACGTCAACATGATTCTGAAATCAACGTCGCTGGGGATATTGGTGGGGAACTTGTACGGAACCAACCATCTCACTTCTTGGCCCTTGACGGTGGCCTGGTAGTACACCCCCTTTATGCTCACAAACACCTTTTTGAGCAACTTTTCCTTCGACACGTACGCCATCCACTGGTTGCACAACTTTTCGGCATCCTTTGTCACTCTGGCACTAACCTTGTCGGTAGCGGGCATAATGGCAAACAAAAACAACATGTTCAACGGGTCGTCCAAGTCGCGCAAGGCGTCAGAGAAAGTGGGGTACCTCTCCTTGATGATGTGGTTCAACGTGTACCGTGGACGGTGGGTGTCCAACTTGACAGCGTCGCCAACTTCACCGCGGCCGAGGGCCCGTTGCAATTTCTTGGCGAATGTCTTGTGCTCCCTGAACTTGGCCAACACGGGCTCGTGCAACAAGTACTGGATATCCTTGGTGTAGTAGAACGTCACGGGGGCGGTGCTCCCTCTATTTGCCTTTTTCTTGTTTCGTGGCTCTCTAGGGTAGATACCCTTGAAGATACAAAGACGACGGAAATCGGCCAACGAGACCTGGAGTCTCTTGACTGCTTGTGTACGCGTGACAAAGTTCTTTGCACTTCCTGTTGTTCCCTTCTTCTTTATTCTACCCATGGCTGCTTCTTCGTTGTGGTGATGGATGCTTTCTTGTAGGAGATGAAAAAAAAAAATTGGATCTCATCGCAGAGAAAGAACGAAGAGAAAAAAAGTCGCACGTGATACATTCTTACTCAATGGGGAAGTAATGTCGGGGGGAGACTGCCAAATGGTAGATAGGCAATGATCCTTGTATGGTAATATGGGCGGATTGTACAGAGGTGCAGTGGCACATTGACAGCACACACCACTCCCTCCTCCCTAAGCACACTCTGCCACCACTTTTTCAAACTCAACTTTAAACAAGTATACAATGATCCACATCTCATTGAAACGGCACTGTCGTGTCAAGTACGTTGCAACTAAAGTCTTGGCCTCCACCAAACAGCTGTTTCTCCCTAAACACTCGGTCCGAGCCACCACTGGAACGTAGAACAATTCCGGGTATGCGTTGGCGATTTGAAACACAATCTGTTGCAAGTTGGTCAAGGGGTACTGCCTTAGATTGGCCACCTGTACCCAATGGTATAGCTGTGATGCTGTGGCGCGGACGAGCGCCATCAACAGAGCCCACGTTTGGACGTGTCTCGGATTGTGGATGTCTAGGTTTAGATAAGAGTAGATGCGACTTTCCAGGAGGTGGATGTTTGATTCAAGGATGCTCCGGGTGAGCGTGGTTGTTGGTATTCCCTTCCTTCTGGGTGGGTTCATGTGGGTGCTATAAAACTGACTGCAAAACTACAAGACAAAACATATTTGTGGTTGTCACCAAAAAAAGGACAACAAAGATATGCCAGTGCAATATAATGGGGCTATGGACTCTGCCTTGGTGGTTATCCAAGAACCAGTCTGCCACATCGTATCCAACCTAGTCAGCAAGTCCGAGCTCGACAACAAGTTCTACTGGAGAAAGTTCAACATGATGGTTGGTTCCTTTCACGTCTGTGGCGTTGATATCAAAACCACTTGTGACATCATCAAGATCAAGATGGAGTTGAAAGGTATCCTTATGGAGAATGGAATTAACTTTGAAACTTACAAAGCTGTTCCCGACTTTAATCACCTCTTTGCTGGGTACTTTCACTGGCGCGGAGTGCATCATAGTAGCAAGATTGCTATCCACAAAGACGATTTCGGAGACTATACAAACGCATTCACCCACTCAATCAGCACCACATCGTTTGAAGAGCTTGTAAACGACGGGGTCGACGACGTCAGGTTTCCATACGAATATTGTATCATCTAAAAGGGTAAAGCCTTTGCCAGGCAACGTGGGGGGGTATAAAGTTACAGCAGCTACCATGTGGCCAACCCGGAAGGGCAAACAGAAAAAAAAAAAAAATTCTTTTATTCAAATGATCTCATTTCACAGCACCCCACCAGCACCCGCTAGCTGCTAGACAGAGCGGTACATACTCAGCGCAAAACTAGTTGTTTACCATGTCGTTTCCCGATGTTCTTAAACGAGGAGACGATTTCCTCAACGAGTACCCGCGAACAGCGCCGTGGTGGAACTTGGCGTCGCACGCAACGTGTCTCTTTATGATTCTCAACTCCAAAGCCATTCTCAACACGTTGTACACTCCCAAACTACACAATATCGAAAAGCTAGACTCAGCGTTGGAAAAGGCACGAAAGGAGGACCGAGGGTTGTTGACGGTGATGAACCACATGAGCGTGGTGGACGATCCTGCATTCTATGCGGCGTTGCCATGGAGGTACCATCTCGACATTGACACCATCCGATGGGGGTTTGGTGCCCACAATATCTGCTTCTCCAATGGGATCCAGAGCATGTTTTTCAACTTGGGAAAGATTTTGGGGACCAAGCGGTTTGGCGAGGGTCCGTTTCAAGGGAGCCTCGACGCCGCCATTCGGGTCTTGAGCCCCGACGATACGTTGGACCTCGAGTTCACCCCTGGCGTCAAGGAGGAGCAAAAGCCCAATGTGTTGCAGACGGTGAACAACTATATCAACAGGAGCGACCAGCAGCTCGTCAATTTTGTGAAACCATCGCCAGAGTCAACCAATGTGCTCATGTCCAAGTCGCCGTTTATCCGGACCAAGACATCGTGGTTCCACGTGTTTCCCGAGGGGTTTGTGTTGCAGTTGAAAGAGCCCCACCAGAACTCGATGCGGTATTTCAAGTGGGGCATTAGCCGGTTGATCTTGGAGCCGACGCGAGCACCAGTGGTGGTGCCCATCTTTTCGTACGGGTTTGAAAAAGTGGCGCCCGAAGATACGGCCGAGGTGGGGATCAAACGGTGGCTACCGGCAAACTATGGGGCCGAGATACACATCAGCTTTGGCGATATCATCTCGGATGATGTGATTGAACAATACCGTTCCAAGTGGAGAGATCTCGTGAGCAAGTATATTGATAAGAAGAACCCTTCAGACTTGTCGACCGAGCTCAAAGAAGGCTCCAGGGCACAGCAATTGCGATCCGACCTTGCGGCATACCTCCGCGAGCAAGTCTTGAAGGTGCGCGAGTCTCTGGGCTCGTTCAACCCCGAGGATGTACGGTTCAAGGACCCCAGGTTTTGGAAGGAGTATACCAACACTGAAGGCATGAGCGAGCCCGAAGTGCAGTTTGTGGGTAAGAACTGGGCGATAAAGCGGTTTCAAGCCCACCTCCCTGAGTACAACCCGGATGATCTGGGACAAGAGAGCAGGGAGGGCAAGTAATTAGAAAGACCTTTGTACATAGACAAATCAACCATTTGATGCAAATGGATGGCTATTGAGTAGAAAATTTTTTTTCAGCTAGAACCTGAAGGACCAAATAAAAGACCAACAATAAAGGACCCAAGGATGATACCGAGAGCAGCCAGAGCAGCACCACTACGATGCTTGATACGGTTCAAGTCAACAAAGGTGATAATTGAAGAGCCCATCCAGTTGAAGAGCCGAATAGCGAGAAAGTACTACGCCGACCTAGCCCAGTACCTCACCAACACCGACTCCACGAATAACAACAACAACAACAACAACAACAACGACAACAGCATGCGAATGCCAGCCAAGCTTAAAGTCAGAATCATCCACTCGAAACTAAACTCGCTAGTCTCGGGCGGCAAGTTCCAGCCGGAGTTTTTCGAAATCATCAACCTCGCATTGTCGCATTTGCACTCCCACCATGCTCGCGACGACGACGTCGAGATCTTGCCCTTGGACCTCACTGTCAAGCTATTCGAGTACACGTATGCGAACCGCGGAGACGCCAAACCGAAATTCATAAACTTGTTGATCAACCGGTTGTTGAGCGACGACAATATCCCCAAAAGGACGCTTGTGTTGCTTCTCAACTTGGGAGCACTGGTGCAAAACTTCTCCGTGGCGTTTCGAGCATTGGTGAACAAGGGCAAAGCCGACAGTGAGTTTATTGTTGAGTTGGTGGAGTTTATGAAACAGGCCAACAAGTTGAACTTGGAGGTGTTTGAAGAGATTGTGCGTGCCGCCCAGACCAACTCCCTGCTCTTGAGCAGTAGGTTTGTCCTTCAGTTGAATGAGCATGTTGAAACGTTGTTTGTTGAGCCACCCGAGACGCATTGCTACACCAATGTGGAACATAGTCTCGATAGAGTGCAGTACTTGCTCAACAACGTGACCAAGACGATAGACTTGAAAAGCATGACTCCCGAAGCGGTGCTCACGATATTGAAGCTACAGTGGGAGTTGGTATCGGTAAACAGCTGCACCGACTCCATGGCCGAGATCAAACGGGTGGTTGGGCTTATCGAACCGGCTGAGATGAAACAGGCGATTGTGGAACAAGCGGACGAGTCGTGGGCAGAGACGATGTTGTTTGTGGCATGGAGGATGGACCATGTGCTTGCGAGGTCGATAACGCAGGTCATTAGTGATGAGGACAGGTTTTCCCCATTGTTGAAACTACAAGCAAAAGTGTGCAGTATCGTCAATGCCAAGTCTGAAGCCGGGTCTGAGGAGGGAGAAGAGGCAAAACTCCTGCTGGTGCTTGAAGTAGTGGAGGAGCTCAATTCGGAGACATACACTGCAATTGTCCAAGCAGCAACTACCGCCTTACCGCCCAATGGCCATTTCATCACCCAGCTCACCAAGAAAGTTCATGAACCAACGGTGCTCTCGTACAAGTACCGCCTCGACAAGGCCGTTGGCGACAACAACCACCTTACGGCCATGCAAATCTACGACGAAAGTATCGAGCACCACACTCCATGGGCACAGTCTATGGACGACCCGGCAGTGTTTAAGACCATGAACGACTTGATTGTGCTCTGCGTGGAAAACGTCCCCATTCGTGAGTCGTTCAAAAACACCCAGCAGATCAAAGCCCAGATGCAGCGCGGGATGAATATCGACGCCGTCAATGCTCTTGCCAGGGCAATCCTCGACCAAGAATTGGTGGGAGATGTAATGGAGATGCTCAAGCGTGAACTCCCCAAGATCAACAAGGACAAGCCATGGAGGTTGCCGTCCAACCAGCCATATGGCGGCAAATACCTCCAGCTTTTCAACACCTTGCATGAGTACGTCATCACAAACACCAAGGACCCCAAGGTCAACTCCAACTGGAACCTCTACAACACGATCCACAAGTACTTTTACCCCCCGCACTCCTCGTACTTGCCGGCAATGAAGTTCTTTTGCACGCACCAGAGGTGGAACGCGGCACTAAAGATATTCAAACACGTGCAGGAACTCCACGAAACCCACGGCCAGCACACCCACCTCCCACCCGACCGCGACATGTACTTGTTCTTAATCACCGAGTTTGGCAGCGAGTTGTACGAGGAAGGGGTGTTGGAGATCCACGAGCAGTTGAAAATGGATGTGCACATCCCCGAGACCGACTTGCAGCTCCAAAACTGTGTCCTTAACGCTTACGCAAACTTGCAGGACGTCCCCCGCACGCGGGACTTGTTCTTGTCGATGGCCACAAAGGAGGTGGACGAGGAGAGCGCCAAGATCATGATCAAGTCGTACACCTACAACGACATTTCGTACGTGGAGACGTTTTGGAACAACTTGTCCACCTTTGGCATCGTGCCCAACTACGACATGTACAAGCAGTACCTTATTGCGTACGCGTACCACGGGAAAACGTCCGACGCCATTGAGAGGGCCGAGAGTATCGGTGAGTACGATTTGGACTTGACCAGCGACGCGATACTTGCCATGCACAACTACTGTTTCTACCAGGACGGCCAGCAGGAGATCAAGCAGTGGGCACAGCGCAAGTTCCCCCAGCTTTGGGCCGAGGCAGTGGAGTCAGGGAAGCTCACCAACGCCACCAACTACAAGCCTGAAGGAAACATGCTTGCGTCGTCACAAGCCGACATGATTGAGTAGGTCAAACACCTCTGTATATATCTACTTCATCTTTGTGCTATTCACTTTACTTGCGAATCGGAGCGAGTTTACTGTCTCGTTGACGTTCTTGGCGAGCGGCGATATATTGACAAACATCAACGTCTTTGACTTTCCCGTGAGACTGTGCTTCAACAAATACGTGAGCTTGGAGTTGCGGAAGGGGACATGGGCGTTGTTTCCCAACCCGAGCGAGTAAATGACGTCGCCCAAGCACGAGAGCGACTTGTTGATCGCCTGGGTCTCCCGCAACCGGTCGCCTTCAGCCTTTGAGACATTGAGCCGCTCGGACCCGGCAAGGTCGATCAAGTTGAGGGTCCCGGCCGTCACTTGTTTGTCGTACACGTTTTCGCCCCTGATGTCGATGGTGAAGATGGAATGGGACCGGGAAGACCGCTCGTTGGCTTTGGTCGCCGCCGTGAACCGCCTCTTGTTGGCTTGGTCAAGTATGGCGTGGAATTGCTCCGGCGACGTGATGTCTATTGTTGTCACATTGGTGACGGTGGTTTTGCCCTCGGCGTCGTCGTGTTTGATCTCGTGTTTGGCGGTTGTGGACGAGAGCAAGTCAACAATGTTTTCGTTGTAGATTTCAACAAACCTCCCCGTGAGGGTATAGCGCCACCCGCGCTCTTTCAACTCTTCAATGTCGCCAAATATCTTGGATATCGATAGCGGAATCATGCCGGTTTGCGGGTGCGACATGGTGAATGTTTTCCCCGACCCCGTTTGACCGTACGCAAACACGCACACGCTCTCGCCGTCCAATGAGCACTGAATGAGCTGCGACAACTCTTCAAACACGTCTTGGTTGGACAGCGCCATGTTGAACACCTTGTCAAATGAGAATTTGTAGCTATTGTTTAGCTGGGAGTATGTATTGTCGTCGTCCTTGTAGAGGGTCAATTCCTGCTTGGCGTCCTCATCGAGGTCGTCGCCAGGAAGATCAAACGAGGCAATGGGTTGTCCCTCATCCACGGCTCGGATGCGGCAGAATACTCGTATGTTGCCCTTGAGGTCTTGTAGCCGGGCGTGCAAGCGACGCCGCGTGGACTCCTGCCCCACCAATTCGGTCTTCATCCGCTTGGTTTCAAATCGGATACGTTGAAGTTGTTCTGCTTGGGCCGATGCCTTGTGGTCGAGCTCGGCTTGCTGGGCTCGTTTGGCTTCCAACTGTTTTCCCAACTCCTCAATCGCGATCTGCTTGTCCAAGTTCTTTGAGTTCAACTGGTTGAGGATGGCAGTATACTTTTTGCTCTCGGCTTTAAGTTGTTTCACTTTTACATTCTCAATGTCTTCGACCTCGTTGGTCATCGACAAGACAGACGCCTTTATCAGCTTGATTTCGCTGTGCATGTTGGCGACGTTACTCTCAACAAGTATCCTCTCCTGAAGCTCCCTCTTGTGGGCTTCCTCCTTCATCTTGATCAATTTCCTGTTCAACTCGGCGCCCGCCTGTTTCTTTTCCTCTAGCGCGTCCAGGATCTCACTGGTCAACGCATCCTGCGTCTGCTGAAACCTGGCTTGCTTATCGGTAAACAACCGATCGATCTCGTCACTTATTGCTTCTTTCAAGGCGTGCAACTTTTTCTCCTTGGCGATTTTCATCTGCTGGCTCTCGTTGTTGAAGTTATTGTGTAGCTCGGACATGGCCGAGTCGCGGTAGACTTGCAATTCTTCCATCTTGCACCTCCACTCGTCCAGTATCGTGCCCAACTGCTTTGCCTTCTCTTCTGCTTGAAAGTTTTGCAAGTGCTGGTCTTCAATGTGGGTGCGGATAGTTGCTATGTTCACGTCGTACTCCTTGAGTTCGCTGGTCCTTTCCTGGATCAATTGCCGTAGCCTGGTGGACTCGGAGGGAGGGACATTGGAGTATTTCCTCATCTTGGCCGGGTTGCGCTGTTGGTCCCGCTTAAGTTGCTGGAGCGAGTTTAGCACAGACGGGTGTGTTTGCTGGAGAGAACTGTTTTTGTTGCTGGCCATGGGGGTTGGGAGTTGATTTGGTTTTGATGTTGTTTTGAAAATGTAAACAAAAAAAATGGGGACACAAATGGATGGTAAAAAAATGTCGCGTTGGCGGAGTGCGACACTGAAATGTCTCACATGAAAAACAGAAAAAGATGAGATGAGTTCAATAGATCATCATCAGCAGCAGCAGCAGCAGCAGCACCACCACCAGAAGCACCACCACCACCACGATGAAGTCAGCGTTGAAGAAACAAAACACTCCAAACAAGGAAAAGATAATAAAAAAGCCAGTGGTTGAGCAGGAGATAGAAGAGTCAGAGTCAGAGGTGTCACAGGAAGAGAGCTCTGCCGAGGAGTCGGAGGAACTCAAAGAGTTAGAAGAGGCTGGAGATTCCGATATCGAGGTCGACGACGAGGTCGACGTGGCTGGAGTATCATCAGGCGAGGAGAGTGATGATGATGATGATGCTGCTTCTGAACAAGAGGACGATGTGGAAGATGATGATGAAGATGATGAAGACGATGTGCCCCAACGCAAAAAGAAAAAGTCCAACCCAGACGATGGGTCCAAATCCTTTGCCACGGCATTGACCGCCATTGTGGGATCCAAATTGAAAGCATACGACAGGAAAGAACCCATTTTAGCCAGAAACAAGTCGTCGTTAAAGAAGTTGGAGTCCGACAAAATGGAAAACAAGGCCCGCAGGGCATTGTTAAATGAAAAGAAACAAGTCCAAGATATGTTTAGAGTCAAGCAAATATTACCCACGGACCCTGAAAAGGTGAGAGAAGCGATTGAGGCGGAAAAGAAAATGAAAAAGGTGGCACAAAAGGGTGTGGTTAGGTTGTTTAACGCGGTGCTTTCCACCCAAATCAGGACCAACGAGGAGTTGAGCAAGGAGAAAGTGGGCCAAACTAGGAGGGAGGAGTTGATGAATGAAATTTCCAAGGAAAAGTTTTTAGATTTGGTTCAGGCGGCCGGTGA
>JAJMCF010001357.1:0-11501 GCA_030585045.1 Zhuliangozyma parablackwelliae | reverse complement strand
GCCGGTGAGTTTGCCCATCCCCACCCCATTCCAAGAGACGCCGTACCAAGTGGATGCCAGCCCCGGATTTATTCGACAGCCGGTGTCGCAGTTGCAGTCGCCATCGCGGTACCCCACCTGGTTTGTGCCGCCCACGGCTTCCGAAATGAACAATTTAATGAATTTCCAGCAGTTTTTCGTGCCCGAGAACGAAGACACCACCAGCAATAATGACCAGTTTATCCCGTTTCTGTACAATATCGGCATCAACGACTTGCTCTTTGATGGCGGCAACGTTTAGTTTAGAACTAGTGTATGTTATATAAAACTAGCAATTGCAGCATAGACGCCCTCATCGTCTTCAATGGAGACCCAGTGGCCCACATCCAACTCGCAGAGCTTCTTGTTGGGGAGGCGCGACGCAATCTCCTCGACACAGCCCACCCAGGGCGCGGTCTTGTCCTGGGCGCCGTAGATGACCAATGTCGGCTGGCTAATCTTGGTATAGTCCAAGCCATAGCTGGCGCCGCTGGCGATGGCGTGGCAGTTGGCAATATAACCCTGCACGCTCTGGCTGTGGATCAACTGCCGGATAAATCCCCGCTGCAACGGGGTTGCCCTGTCGCCCGTTGCCGCCTGAGGGATGGTGTTGGCAAACTCAGCCAACGAGTGCGACTTTTCCAAGGTGGAGACTCTATCGGCAAAGATTTGCGCGAGCTTGGGGGTAGGGTGCACCGGCGCAATCAAGACGTTTTTCTTGATGTTCAATTCTGGGTGCAAGATGGCGAGGTAGCTTACCAACATGCCCGACATTGAGTGGCCCACCAAGGTGGTGTCCAAATGAAGCAAGTTGAGTTCGGCGATGGTGGCAATGACATTCTGGGCCAAATCTTCAAGAGTTGGGTGCTGCTTGTTCAACGCTGAACACGCGGCGCCCTCGTGGTCGAGCATGAGGACATTAAAGGCTGAGAGCCGGGTGGCGGTGGAGTAGTGAAAGTTTTGCGACGACCCCAAACCGTGGAGAAAGACCACCAATTGGTTGGACTCGGCGGGGATGAAGGTATAGAACTGCTTGGTTCTGGTGTATGCACTGATCATGATGGCGTGGGAGTGAAAGTGGTGGAATTGCCGCTTGTACAAATATGTCTATATATATGTATTCTTGCATTTCCGGGTCTGCTCCTGAGAGGAAAAACAGTGTACCCACTTTTCACCACTTTATCCCACCAACTCTTCTTCCACCACACAATGACTAACTGGTCCGCTTCACTCGTCGACAACCAACAGTTCCAAGACTTTATCACTGCCTTCTACAAGCAGTCCGATACAAAACCGCCCGCGCCACCCGCCAGGGATGCCTACCTCGACTTTTTTACCCCAGACTCGCCTCTCGCAATGGGCTTGAAGAAGGTGCAGGGCCATGCCGAGATTGCTCCCTTGCGCCAAGGCATGTGGGCATCCGTCACCAAGAGACACCACGTCTTTGACAATGTCGCTGCCATTGATGACCACAGCGTGTTGATCAATGGGTACGTGGAGTATACCCTCATCAACGGCAAGGATGTCGTAACTGAATGGGCTGCCTTTATGAAGTATGAAAAGGCAGAGGGCACATACAAAATCAACGCCTACCAAGTATATTTAGATCCATCTGCTGCTGCCAAGGCATTGGCTGAGTAGAGAGTAATACAAACAAAAAACAAAAAAAGCGGATTTACCTGCTGTTGCCCTTCCCCCTCAATCCTTTTTTTTTCCTTTCCTTTCTCCATCTTGCGGAGATCTTTTGCTGGAATGAGGCGGCATAGATCCGCCCTACAAGTCCGTGTGGATAAACAAAAAAGGAAATGAAGAAAGAAAAAAAACAATTGCGGATATTCATCGAGGGAACTTCCAGGAGGGAGGAACTGAAACTTTAAATAGCCGCTACCCAGCACAGCAAACATAAGCATTCAAGCAAGCAAGTTTTATCACCAATGACTATCGACTATTCACCCATTGAAGAAACCAAGAGAATCTTTACCTCGTTGTTGGCGCAAGACTTGATCCCGCAAGAGTTCAAGAGCAAGGCCAATGACATTACATTCCACAATGGCAAAAACACCTTGAGTGTCCCATGCCCACTCAAGCAAACCGAAATGATATCGGCTTTGAAGGCCTTGGAAGGGTTGGTTGCCCTTAATTTGGCCGAGCAAAGGTATGGCAACAGCAACAGCAACAGCAACAGCAACGGCGCTGCCGTTGTTGCTGCTGCTGCACCAGAACCAAGCTGCACAATCGACTTGCAGCACGCGCTATTATTCTTGTTCTCCACCTACTGTTCGTCCGTCAACGGCTTCTTCAAGGGCGACAAGAAAGAGGTGTTGAAGTACTTGAAACCCACCGACTTGAACCAAGCGCAGTCCGACCCCTACAGAAGAATGTCGGCCAACTTGTACCGCACCAAGGACGAGCGGTACTACCATATCCACGGCTCCTTGGAGGCCAACACCACGTTGACCATGATTGGCTTGCCCACATTCATCCCCGGCATGACCGACTACGACGAGATTGTCAAGATTTACCAGGACAAGTTGGACACGTACACGGTTGACGAGATTGAAGCATTAAACAACAAGCACAAACAAGCCGGGGTGGAAGCATTGAAGCCAAACGTGTTTTTGCAAACGCCCCACGGCAAGACCATCAGCAATACCCCCGCGTATGAGGTGGAGGCGTTGGAGACCCTGACGCCACCAGTTGCCTTTGCCCCCACGCTGTCAAAAAAGTTGCTCGAGGGGATCAAGGTGTTGGAGTTGTGCCGCATTATTGCCGGCCCCACCATTGGCAAGATTCTCGCCGAGTACGGCGCCACCGTGATCAAAGTCACGTCGGACTCCTTGCCCGACGTTCCGTTTTTCCAAGTTGATGGAAACATGGGCAAGCACACAACAAACTTGAACTTGAAAAGTGACGCCGACAGAGCCGTGTTTGAGGAGTTGCTCGAGGACGCCGACATTGTTGTTGATGGGTACAGGGCCGGCGCTATTGAAAAGTTGGGGTACGGTCCCAGAAAATTGGCCGAGTTGGCGCAGGCCAGGGGGAAGGGGTACATTTATGGATCTGAAAACTGCTTTGGGTTCACCGGCGAGTGGGCCCATAGGGCCGGGTGGCAGCAGATTGCCGACTGTGTCAGCGGGGTGGCGTGGACGCAGGGCCAGGCCATGGGCACGGGGGAGCCCATGGTCCCTCCCTTCCCCATGAGCGACTACGGTACGGGGTGTTTGGTGGCGATCTCCATCTTGTTGGCCGTGTACAAGCGGAACCTTGTTGGCGGTAGTTATTGGTGCAAGTCGTCGTTGGTGCAGTACGACTTGTTGTTGATGAAGCAGGGCACGTACCCGGACCAAGTGTGGGACACGCAGGTGTTGAAGGAGCCACGGTTTGCCGATTTCTTAAAGCTCAAGTACTACGACTCGGTGGACAGAATTAGCGGCACTGCCTTGAAGGCATTGTTGACCGAGCAGCCCGATCTTTTAAAGAACAACCAGTACTTTACCTCGATGCATTCAGACGCATTCAAGGGCGATATCCGGGTGTTGCGCCCGGTGTGCGAGTTTAGCAACATTGAGTTGGGGTACAAGTGCGCCAGCAGACCCAACGGGTACGACGCCCCTGAGTGGTGGTAGTGGGGGGTTTCCATACAATGTACGTATCTAATACGATCTCCCTTGTCCTTAGTTCTAGACCCTCCCCTTGTTAAAAGAAAGAAAAAAAGAGTCCCTTTTTGCCGAGGATCAACTCATACATCCATCCACCAATACTTAGACTAGATCACTCTCTCCCCAACCGCCCAACCGCCCAACCCCCAAACCCCCAAACCGTCCAACGTATTCAGAGAGAGAAGAAGAAGAAGAAGAGAGAGAGAGAGAGAAGAAGAGAGACAACAAAAAAGGAGAGAGAGACAACCCAACCAAACCACAACCCACTCCACTGTACACATTCGTGCCTTGCATAAGACTAGCCCCTCGTTTTCCCAAAAAAAAAAAGTACACAACACTTATATCCCACCACGCCACCACACCAACTGGCTGCATATATACACACACGCACGCCTGTTTTACACCCCCCGCGATGCAAGCGGAACCCATCCATCTACCTGCGTTGGACATTGACATTGAGAAGCGGACCAAAGTGTCTCGCGCCTGTGACTATTGCAAAAAGCGGAAATTCAAATGCAGCGGAGTTGCTCCGTGCGAGCTATGCACCAAGAAGAGCATCGAGTGCGTGTTTAGCATTATTGATCGGAGAACGATACGAAGAAAGAATAAAAAACGCACGGTGAAGAAACCAAACAAGGTGGCAAAAGTGGATGACCACCACATTGACAAAAACACCCTCAAGATCTTGCAAAAGAAAACCAACCTCTCGGTCCATTACCAGGCCATGACCACGTTCCCCTTGCACAAGTTGGACGGGCGTGAGGACGAGGAAGATGATAATGACGAAGATGGCGACGAAGCCGCCCTGGAGAGGACCAAGGAGGAGGAAGACGAAGAAGAGGCGGCGGAAGACGAGAACAACAACAACAACAACAAAAACAGCAGCAGCAGCAGCAGCAGCATACCATACGGCCATCACTTGGGCGACCTCGACCATACACAAGTCTCCAATGGAACCACGCCGCTACTGGCACATTCCCATCCACAACCAGGAGCCACACCAGCTGCATCCCTGGTACCGCACAAAAAAAGTATTGACCAAGAACGAGAACCGCAAAAGCCGTTGTACGACTCGGCGGGCAATCTTCGGTATGTGGGCGAGAGCTCGCCGTTGTCGTTCTTGTTTGAGTGCCGCAACATCTTTGTCGACCGGATCGGCGAGTCAGAGTTTACTTTGCACCAGGACTCGTTCCAGGTGATTCATGAGCCGGACGAATCGCTCGAAATTGTTCAGGTGGCCTTGCCGAGTCGCGACGTGTTGGACTACTTGATCCAGGTGTTTGCACTAAACATCAACCAGGCGAGCTATGTCTTTGACATTGACCATTTCTCCAAGGATGTCGTGGAGCCCGTGTGCACAAACTATAGCGCGTGCCCGCCGGAAAAGATTGCATTGATCAACCTTGTCATTGGCCTTGGGTTGCTCTACGTGGAAATGATGCACGACCCGGTGCTACACCAGTTGCAATCGCCAACCATGAAGTCGTCGGCATATTTCGAGTTTGGCTTTTACTTGACCAAGCGGTATATGAACAAGGGCAAACTCTGGATCACCGAGGCGTTTACGCTAGCATACTACTACTACCAGTCGATCCTGCAGCGCAACACGGCGTGGTTGATGCTCGGAATGGCGATCCGCAATGCTCAGGCGTTGGGGTTGCACCGCAAATACATCAACGAGTCGTTTAAGGACAAGGGGTACGTGCGACACCGGAGAAAGTTGTTTAGAAGCCTTTACGTCAACGACCGGATCTCATCAGTACTACTTGGCCGGCCGTTGATTGTTGACGACTATGACTGGGACGACTATTCGAGCGAGGACGTTTACGACTTGGACGACAAGGGCAACCCGATAAAGTTGAAGCACTACCAGTGCTTGCTTGAAGCGGTCAAACTCGCCAAATTGAATGGCCGCATTGTGCGCAACTTTTACCTCGATGGGGTGATTAACCCCTACAAGGCAGAAAAGCTCGCCATTGAGCTCAAGGTGTGGTCGTTGAACTTGCCGGAGGAGATTCAAATCGACAAGGTGATTGAAAACACCCCCATGACGTCAAATGAGGTGCGCGACCAGAAAATCCCGCTTTTGCTCATCCACCTCTCGCAGCTCTACGCCGTGCTGTTGCTCTGCCGCCCGTTCTTTATGTACTTGATCTTCAAAAAGAAGAAAAAGAGAAACATCTTGAAGAGACCAAAGACGAGGCAGGAGGTGGCAATGTGCAATTTCTGCAAGGCCACCGTGAAGGCGTCGTCGTTGATTATCCAGCTCGTGGACCATTATATTGACTATATCCGTTTCCTCCCCCAGAGAGTCGAGTCGTATGGCATTGTGCACTGCTGCTTTATGGCGGCGCTAGTGATTGGGTTGTCGATTCTTTATTTGGAGATCAACCATTATTCTATTGACGATGGGTACTCGTCGGTGAAGCAAATGGCGTTTTTGAACTCGGCCAAGCGGATTTTCGACTTTTATGGCAAATCGAGCCCCATGTCGGCTAGGTTTCTCAAAATTATTGAGCAGATGCAGTTGGCATTGATGAATCGGTTCCACCTTGACGTGTATGGGAATAAATTGGAGAAGCGCAAACCAGCGGGGCAACAGTATCAGGAACAGCAACAACATCCTCAATATACACAGCCTCCACCACCACACCAGCAACAAGAGCAGCACCCACCACCACACCAACAACAACAGCAGCAGCAGCAGCAGCAGCAACCGCCACCACCGCCGCCACAGGAGGAAGCGTACCCCAACTTTAACCAAGATTACGACAACTTTATCGACTCCTTTGGCACGTTGCTCCCCATGGCCACCATGAAACAATCCATGAGCCAAACCATTCCATACATGTTTGGCTCCCAGCAGTACCAAAATGCCCTCAACGGTAGCCCCGAGCACCTGCCTGGCTCGGAAATAAGCGGCACCTCCACCACCTCGGTGGAGACAGCAAGCAACAAGGAGCCGCTCGACGAGTTTAGGTATAGTGTTGGTGTCAATGATATTCTCTACGACGGCAAGCTATAGCAACAGCAGCAGCAAAATACAAATAAATAAATCAATTAAATCATTGAATAAATAAATACAATGCTGCTTGGCGCAAACATATACATATATATACACACACATACCCTCTCTCTTTGCACATTCTTTTTTTGTGAATCCCCCTTTCACGATAACAACCTAGCCTCGTTTTCAATGAAAAACTTTCTAATCTGCGATAAGCTCCCGCCAAGCTTTTTGAAAATGGCAACCTTAATGTTCAAGTCGTACAAGTAATTCATCACCACTTCGCCAGTCTTTAAAATGTACAACGTCTTTTCCAACCCCTTGGTCTGTCTCGACAAGTCGTTGCCGTTGTAGAGGTACAAGTCGCTAAAGTCCTGTTCCAACTTGACAGCCACGGCGTTGGCGTTGGCGGTGCCTGCACCACCAGCAGCGGCCTGGTACCTATTCTTGAGCGACCCCTCAATCTTATCCAACAACTTTAAAACCATGCTAAAACGACGATTCAATTCAAAAATCAAGTCTGGGTTGGTGAACGAGGTGGAGTTGCCATCGTTTTTGCGAATCACATACACGGAAAAGATGGCCAAGATGGCAAATACGTGAAACAACATTTGCGAGTGGATCAAGTTACTCGAAGATTCAAACTCCTCAATGATCCGCAAGTGGATGCTGTTTTCAAAGCTGGCCAATGTGTTGCTCTTGTCGGGCTTTTCATCAACCGTGAATGACCGCTCGTCGTCAATGTACCCCAGGTTCAAAAAGCCAAAGTCAGTGCTAAACCCACCCGACGTGCCCTCAGTCTTGAACAAAACCACGCGGATAATCATCATGCAGCAGTCAACAATCTTCAAATAGTCATAGTCGTCAATAAGGTTGCTGGGTGACCCGGGGTTATTGTCCAGCAACACCTTGTCAAAGTTCTTGGTCAACTCGTCCACATTGCGCAACCAGCTCTGCTCCTTGACAAGCTTGAAATCAATCAACGACGATATCTTGGTATAGTTTGCCAACAAGACATAGTCTGTCTTTTCAACCTCCTTGTGTGACTTGGAGGCGTTTGCAGTGGTGGTGGTGGTGGTGGTGGTGTGCTCAGGGGCGTCGACTGGGAGAAACCTCGTCAACTGGTCCAAAATCTTGAATGCATCAATCTTGCGCATCTCCTGGTACTGCTTAATCTCATACAACCCATGCACCAAGCACGTGAAACCATACTTGCTCAACAGCGACAATTGCTTGACAATCTTTTCCTCGGTGGGCTTGGACACCGACTTGTCGGGGTTGCCGGCTCGGGTCAAGTTCAACAACAAGTCTTTAAACACAATGCTCTCGCCGTGCAAGTAATCGTGCAACGTCTTGCCATTGTTGTGGCTAAACTCCTGAAACTCCTGGTAGTTCTTGAGCCCCCACAACGTTTCGTCACACCGGTTCGACACCTGCAAGCTATTCAAGTCGTTTACTGACAAGGTCAAGGGGACATTGTACATCATGAGCAAAAAGTTTGTCAACCGGTAAATCATAAACACAATCCGCGCCTGCGATTGGAGGTTGATATTGTTCTTAAACTTCATCTCGTCGTTGTAGTTGCTGGAAAATAAGGACATGCCGTCGTCGTGGTTCATCACGCTGGTTAACTTGTTGTAAATCTCTTCGTCCTCGCCATTTATGGAAAACAAAATGGCTCGGTTGCTCTTGATGGACGTCTTGACCAATGAGTTTAGCGCATTCAACTGCCGGATGACAATGTACACATTGTTCTCATTGTCGGAAAACAAACCATACACAACCGACAATGTCAACGACTGGATGAGCCACAACGGATTGACAGTGGCTGCCTCCTTCTCCTTCTTGTCGTCTGCCGCCACCGAGTTTTTCCTGCTTTCCAAGTAGATGTGTATGGTTCTCCTGGATGCCTCGTACAAGTGCTCCGAGTCGTTCTTATTGTTGGAGAGCAACGCTCCAATCGTGGCAATCAACAAGGGCAAACACACGCGGGCGCTCTCGTTGCTTTCGTCTTCGTTTGCAGTCATGTTCATCACCTCAAACTCGTTCAACTTGGATATGTGGATAAAGGGAAAGTGCGACAAAAACACTTGCACAAACGTGGTCAAGTAAAACTCCAACTTTTCGTTGGAGGGGATGGTGGGTGTCATTATACCGCTGATGGGGTACTTGCCCAAGGCCTTGTTGACCATGTGCCGCATATGGTTGGTGAACAACTTGTTGTGGGAGTAGTTGCCCAACTTGATCTTTTGAGCCACCAGGTTTTCATACTGCGAGTGCTGCACCGGCGCGAGTGGTTGTTGTTGTGGGTGCAGTTGTTGTGGGTGCAGTTGTTGTGGGTGCAGTTGTTGTGGGTGCAGTTGCTGCAGTTGCTGCTGCGGGTGCTGCATGTAATTGTTTGTGTTTTCCAAATTCAACAATTGGCTTTGGTCGATTGTGGCACCAGCAAAGTTGCCGCCATTCCCGTTGCTATAGTTTGAGGGCGACACCATTTGCACTGGCGAGTTCACATCTTTACCCGAGGACGTTGCAGACACACTCTCGCCGTAAAAGGAGTACCCGCCAGGCATGAATTTGGAGTTTCCTTCAATCTCATGGGACAAGTTGTCCATGTCGTTTAAAAAGTTTAGGTCAAAGTTCATATCGGGATTCTTTTTCGTGTCTGACAACAATGCCTCTTCATCCAATTCTTGCTTGATTGGCGTCATTGGCCTAAACATGTGGTTGTGGTGGGTCTCGCCCGGCAAGGCCATCATGTTTTCGGGAATGTCGTAGAACGAGTACCCATAAGCATTGTTGGAGTTGTGGTCTTCCTTGATATAGTTTGTGGGCGAGTGCATGTTTTGCTTTTGAGCCGCAACCCCATTCTTGATTTCTTGGTTGGATATCGTGGCAGTGGGCATCATATACCCCGTGTCGTAGGGCGAGTTCAAGCTGTTTATACTGTCTGCCCGTAGTTGGCCCATGCTGGTGGCGGCTGGCACCGGGCCGGCACCCATATCAGCGCCAAAGGTGGATGCGCCGGGGTTCGAGAAGGAGCCATGGTGGCTCCCGCCCACGGGAGGAGTGCCATGGTCATTCTTGCCCGTGATGGATATTTGGCGAAGCATCTGGTTGCTGCTGTCAGACATGCCTGGGATCAAAGGAATGTTGGAAAGCCAATTCATCTCGTCGCCATAGCTATGCGGGAGAAACTGTGGGGTGGAAAACTCGACATTGTCACTATGCGGGTACAAGTCGTTAAACTCGGGTATGCTAATGGCATAGTTGGCGCCCGATTGGGCCGAGAAAGAGGCACCCCTTCTTGGCCGCGATGGGGTCACAGTTATCCCAGTGGCGGAGCCGCCAATCACCGAATCCTTTCTCCTGTCAAACACTTGGCGTTGGAGTGGCTGCGTGTTGGAGTTTTTTCTCGACGACGTGGCTGTCAATGCTGCTGCTGCCGCCGCTGCTGTGGTGGCTGTGGCTGCTGTTCCCACCAGCGAGTTTCGCTTGTTCTTGGCCCCTTTGGCCCTGGTGGTGTTGGCCTTGGCGTCAAAGAGGTTTAAATTAAAGTCGATGTGCTCGTCCGGGTGGGTCAGCAGCTGCTTGCTCTTTTTGCCCTTGGCAGCGGCAGCCGCAGCCTGGTCACGAATGCTGTCGGGCAAGTCGTCATCCATCTCCTCATCCATGTCGTCGTCGTCGTCATCATCGTCGTCATCGTCGCCGTCACCGCCGTGTGACCGTTTAATAGACTTTCTTCGCAATCTTGTTATAGCGTCGGCGCAGCCCGCGTGCAACTTTTGCGCGTGTCGCAACAACAAGTCTCGGCGGCTGAACTTTCGCTGGCACACGCCGCAGCTAAATGGTTTCTCCTTGGTGTGGGACCTCTCGTGCCTTCTCAAGTGCTCCAACCGAGCAAAGGCTCGAGTGCAGACTTGGCACACAAACAAACGAGGTTTGCCTGACGGGGTGGTGCCATAAGCCGTTAGTTCGAGGGGGACATTCTTCTGCTTCTTGTTGGACCCGGTGGAAACCGAGGGCGCCATCGATGTGCTCCCCGTGGCATCATCCTGTGGGTGCTGTTCCTGGTGCTGTTCCTGGTGCTGTTCCTGTTCCTGCTGTTGTTGCTGGCGGTGGTGCTTATTGTTGTTTGACGCTGCCATCGATAGCGGCGTGCTCAAATCTGAAGGCGACCCTAAAGCTGGTGGCAAGTTTTCGTTAAAGTTCATATATAGACCTTGTTGATGTGCTGGTGATATCATATACGACTGTAGCTATGCGGTTGGACGTATGGTGGTGTGATGGTCGTATAGGTTCATGAACCAAGGTGAAAATATTAGCCAATCTGGAGTGGAGCAGTTTTTTTTTTTTTCTCTTGTTGGTTGGGGTGTGTGGTTGTCTCGTTGTTTCCTTGAATAAAAAAAAAATAAAAACTGAAAGGACTTCGCTGGGAGCTGTTGAAAAAGGGGCAAAGAGTGGTTAAAGGGGTGTGGTACGATGTAGTAGTGATGGTCTAGGAGAGTGGAACAGCCGTTACTATTTTGATTGATTGGCTTTTTTGGGGGAACGGGTATTAGGGGTTGCTTCCAGCAAGGTCTCTCTCTCTCTATTGTTTTCTTTGCCTTGGTGTGTGTGGGCCTGTTGAAAGTTGGGGGAAAGAAAAAAGAGGGAAAGAGGGAAAGAGGGACGAAAGGGGAAGAAAGGGGAAGCTCTCTGATTTTTTCTTTCTTTCTTTCTTGGCTGATTGAAGGACAAAGGGCAAGAAAAGGTAGAGAGAGAGAAGAGAGTGTGTGTGTACGAGGGCAACTGTTTTGTATGGGGGGGGGGGGGGGGGA
>JAJMCF010001356.1:0-20658 GCA_030585045.1 Zhuliangozyma parablackwelliae | reverse complement strand
AGAGGGAGAGGGAGAGGGAGAGGGAGAGGGGGAGGGGGAGGGAGATGGAGAGGCAAAGAAGGATGTGGAAAACGCGGCATCAGATGCAACCACAATCCTTAAAGTTGTGAGTGACAGCGAGAGACGGACTAGAACCAAGCCAGCTGAACCAGCCCATAAGTTGTTGTTCCCGTTGTTCATCCCCGTCAACAAAGCAACCCTCACCGAGTCTTTTGATGACGATGATGGAGAAAAAAATATTTCTCCAGCTTTGGAAGATGTGTCTGAGCCCGAAGATGAAACAACTATAATGCCCACCAGCAAAACACCTTCTCCACCACTAGCGGAGGAGGCTCTTCCACTGCATCTGGTCCATGAAGACCTGCGTTTGAATGAGCAGGAATACTCACAATACGTTTGCGACGAGCAGGACGACGATCCCAAATTCGTCGGTCTCGTGGAGAAGCTAGCAGACATTTTCCCTACTTTCAACAAGACCGATTTGAAGTTCCGGTTGAAGCTTGCTGACGATGTGGGGGACTTGATTGAAGAGTTGTTTATCGAGACGGAGCTGCGGGAGTTGTTACTCGAGCAAGAAGAGGAGATACTGCAGCAGCAACAACGGGAGCCAGTGTACCACGACGACGTGTACCGGTTGCACGAAATGTTCCCCGCCATCTCAACACTGGTTATTGAACGGAAGTTGAAAGAATGTGACCACGACTTGCAGGGAACTACATTGGCGTTGCTCGACTTGCCCAAGACGGAATTCTCCCCTGTGGCCAGCAGCAGCAGCAGCAGCAGCGTCAGCAGCGGCAGGAAACCACCAGCAGTTAACGAATGGTACAAGGTGTCACAGCTAGCGAGAAAGATTCAGGATTTCTTGGGAAACGACGTGGACAACGACGACATTGTTTACTACGCCCGCAAGAGCAACTTTGACTACCATAGTGCCTTGATTGGCGTGGTTATGAACTGCCGTCCGGTTGTGCAACAGACCATTACCAAAAGGGCCAGGCCTCCTGTTGGACGGGTACAACGAGGCGGGAAACTGGGCAGGACGGTTACTACAACAACAACAACAAAGCACGCCAAGCTGAGCTACAAGTACAACCCGCAATCGGCGGAAGCGCTCGAGCTCGCGGCGCTTTGCCACAGCAACGTGCTTTTGAAAAGCACAAACAAGACACTACTCACCAACGCCCTCGAGTTCTTTCAGGGCAACGTGTATAAAGTGGTTGAGCTAGTGTCTGAGCTTGAATCGGTGAAGCCACAGCAGCGCCCAAACGTGCCCGTGTTCAGGTTTGCACCCAAGCAGGAAAACGACCCCTATGTCCTCCTCACGCGGCAGTTTAATGCGTATAAAAAGACGTCACAGCCAGCATCAAATGCACCATCCTCCTCCCTGCTTGAACGTGCCCGCTTTGACGGCTACATAAAGACCGGGGCGGTGGACCTTCATGGGTTCAAGCTCACCGAGGCGATGCGCCTCACCAAACTCGTGTTGCTGCATTGGTGGCAGGAGGAATTGAAGCAGAGGGAGCAGGAGGGCAACATTGACAAGTACGGCGACCGGGCCAGTATCGGGCCCGTGAGCATCGTTACTGGCCGGGGGATCCACTCGGCGGGCGGGGTCTCGATAATCAAGCGGATGGTGAATGACTATTTAAAGAGTATGCGGTACGTGTATGACGAAGACGTGGGGCGGTATATCGTGACAGGCAAGAGGAGGCGCTAGGGACATTTAGGTATATATATATATATATATAAGACGTAAGGAAACCATCCTATTTGCTCCACATGCAAAGCCGTTCCAGCCGTTCCAGACGTTCCAGACGTTCCAGACGCCAAGGGGGCTTTGTGGGCCATGGCGCCAAGGGCCAGGCGCCTGAGAAATTGCAAGGCGGGCGACATTTACTGTTTTCGGGGCTGTCAGGGCACAGCGACATTTGTCGTTGGCATCCTTCTCCGGGTAACCCTACCTCCCCCTTGGATTGACTACCGAATGCTTACATAATCAGAAATAGATAACAACGTGGAACTGATTGGTTCAAATTTGTAGACAGCATGTGCCGTTGACGGGGGCGAGAGAGAGAGAGAGAGAGAGAGAGAGGAGAGGGAGAAGAAGGACCAACAAAACAAAAGAGAGAGAGAGAGCCAAAAACAGGGCCAGAAGGTTACACGAGCAAGCAACAGAGCCAGGGGCGGGGACGGCCACGGGCTCTGTTGCTTGGCTCTGTTGCTTGGCTCTCTCTCTCTCTCTCGCCCCCCCAATGAAACGGGTGCCTCTTTTCTCTCCTTTTTTTTCTGGTCTCAGTTTGTCGTTGTTGTGTTAACCGAGAAGCCCAAAGCCAAAACAACAAAAGTGAACGACAAAGAGAAAAAGAAAAAAAATTATATAAAAAAAAGCCTTTGCCAGATTGAGACAAAGAGTGAGAGAGACAAGGAGAGACAGGCACACGAAACAGACACACCCGAGACAATTACCACTTCCCCCCACTCTAGCTAACCCCAATTTTTGCTTCAATCCACACTCATTGCATTATTTAAACGTGTCTATCTCAGGACCAGCTTCAGAAGTACACCACGATTTTGCATAAACGCCGTTCTCCGCAATGGATACCTCGCCACATGGTCCCAACAACACACATAAAAATCCTCCCCACCAGCTGGAACCCCAAGACACTCAGGAAATGAACCCTCCTGCATTTCCCAACAGTACCGGGCTTGCAAGTGAATCCTCATTGAGCTTGGGCTCGCCCATGCACGAAAAGGTGAAACAGTTTGTGGGTGACAATGACAAAGTGGAACAAGAAAAGGACACACTTTACAACAACGCCGCCAGCGCCACGAAATCCACCCCCCAGCAAAGCAACAACAGCAGCAAGGGCAGCAGCGATATCAAGGAGGAAAAGGTCGAGACAGATGCCGATGACGACCACGACCAAGTGTATAGAATGCCGCCTCGCATGCCGGGCACATTCAACATGAGTGCGTTGCAAGCGGGGGATATCGACGACGAGGAATACAACCAGCTCAAAGCAAGCTTGAACAAGAGTGCTAGCAAGGATTCGTTCTCGCCAGGAACACTTGACAGCCGCATCAACGACCGTGGTGCGACTGACGCCGTAAGCCATTCGCCACTTGTGATATCAGAAGAAAACGCCCGTGAAGCTACGATACAGGGAGATGCAGAAGAGAAGGAAGCTGAAGAAGTGCATCAAGCTGGACAACAAGGAGTTGATGAGCATCAAGTTGAAGAGCACGATGTTGATGAGCACCGAGCTGGGCTGCACGGTGTTGAAGAGCACCAAGAAAAGCAAGGACCTGAAGAACAAGAACAAGACCACGACAAAGAGCAAGGACCCGAAGAATATAAAGAACACGAAGTTGAAGAACCCCAAGAACATGGAGCTGAAGGCACAGACGACCAACAATCAAGCACAACAGCAGACCATAGTTGGAAAGACCCCGTGTCTGGCAAGTCGTCGTACCACGACGTACACCTGGACACAAATAATATTTCGTCAAACCCCGTTTCGGCTCGCGCGTCGCAGGTATCGAGCTACAGAGCGGTACTAGATCCTGGGAAGCCGGCAACAAACAAGCCACAGCTGGTTGATATCGACAACTTTATCAACAAGAGTGCCGCTGAAGCTGACTCCGTTACCAACTCGCCAAACTACCTCAGAAACGACACTTTGCGGAAAATCCCCACAATCGACGATGAGAATATAGACGACCAGGCAGCGACGGCGGAGTACAACACACGCAACCCAAGCGCCGCTTATTCCGCTGCTTCCTCCACACCAGGGCAACAGTTTAACCAAACCCCGCTGTTTGACTCTGAGTTTCCCAGCCCGCAGATTAGACAGTTTTCCAACGCCTCCACAGTTGTGAGGAGCCCTCGGGCTCCGCCGGCGATCCCACAATCGCCCGCGCTGGCTTATACGACTGCCCGCAACCAGACGGCGGCAATCACGCCGGTTGTGCAGCAGCCAACAAAGTTCAACCCCCAGCAGGGCCAGGGCCAGGGGCAAGGGCACGGGTTCCCTCCAGCATCCCCGCGCGAGAACCTTGGTGTTGGATTGACAACCTCACCATCACCGCGGGGTGGAAAAAAGAGAAAGAGCGGGAACAAGGTGCGAGATGTATTTTCATCAATGTTTGGCAAGGGGCGAGTCTCGTCGTCGACAGGCTCAGACATCACCCCCGAGATCAATATAAAGATTAGCACGCCGTTTAACGCCAAGCATGTTGCACACGTTGGAGTTGATGACGACGGCTCGTATACGGGCTTGCCAATAGAATGGGAAAGATTGTTGAGTGCCAGCGGTATCACCAAAAAAGAGCAGCAGCAGCACCCCCAGGCCGTTATGGATATCGTTGCCTTTTACCAGGACACCGAGAACCGGGAGGAGAATGCATTCAAAAAGTTTCAGTTTGACAACAACAAGAGCAGCAGCTCGGGATGGTCGATTATAAACGAGAGCACCCCACCCGCAACGCCAGGTCCTATGGAGCTGAGCCTTCCAGAGACACTGCCGTACTTGGACGACAAGCTGCCGAGCTCGACCAGTGCTCGTGATTCTGTGCACTCCCAGCACCAGCAGCAGCAACAACAGCAGCACCAGCAACAGCAACAGCACCAGCACCAGCAGCAACAACAGACATTGGCAAGAACGGAGAGCGACAGCCATAACCACCAGTTTATTCCCAGCAGGCCAGCCCCCAGACCGCCTCAAACGCCAACCACGCCAGCTAGCACGCAGCAAAGGACGCCCTCAAGTGCATCTCAGCCGCAGGTGTCGCCAAGCAAGCTGACCATCCGTTCTTTGTCGTCCAAATCGCTAAAGTCCATGATGTCGAGAAAGAGCGGCGGGGGCGAAAAGTTTACGCATATTCCGCCCGCCCCAGCACCGCCGGTACCACCCATCCCCGCCAACACCAACACCAGCACCAGCACCACCACTCCCTCCTCCATCCCCAAGTCCAAGTCGCACTCGGCCTCGTTGTCGAACCAGCTCAAACCACCAGTCGCAAACGGGCCAACCACGGCGCCAGTGTCTCAAAGTGCCCGGTTTGATGACTCGAGCGTGTTGCCCAAGCAGCGAAAGAACGATTTCAAATCTCATAGGGCCCCTCCTCCGCCGCCAACCCAGCTGCCGGCTGCTGTGTCTCTATTGTACGATACCGACACTGCTCCACCGCTGACGAGTCCTCAACAGGCGTTGGCCGACCTCACGGCGCCGAGCAATCTGTATGGGGCGCAGCCGACAAAGTACCAGGAAGCGCAGCAGAAGTTGAGGGAGCAAAAAGCACGGGAGATTGGCGAGCTTAGAAGACGGAAGGAACAAAGGGACGAGGAAGAGGCTCAGGCATTGGCACAGGAGAAACAGGCCGCGGCGGCGGCAGCAGCAGCAGCAGCAGCAGCAGCCTCAGCCGCAGCTTCTCCTTCTCCTTCTGCCGCTGGTGCTGCTGCACCTTCTTCTTCTTCCAAAGCGCCACGCGTGCCCCTTGCATCCTCGGCAAAGAAATCACAGGGCCCCGTGCGGGATGCCAAACAGGCCGCCCTCATTGCACAAAAGAAGCGCGAGGAGAAAAAGAGAAAGAATGCCCAGATCATCAAGAAACTCCAATCCATCTGTTCTCCCGGTGACCCGAGTGATCTCTATGTCGACTTGGTCAAGATTGGCCAGGGCGCTTCCGGCGGCGTGTACATTGCTCACGAGACCTTTAACAAGCGCAGCACGGTTGCGATCAAGCAGATGAATTTGGAGCAGCAGCCCAAGAAGGAGTTGATCATCAACGAGATCCTTGTGATGAAGGGAAGCAAGCACGCCAATATCGTCAATTTCATCGACTCGTACTTGGTCAAGGGCGATTTGTGGGTGGTTATGGAGTACATGGAGGGCGGGTCGTTGACTGAGATTGTCACCCATAGTGTCATGACCGAGGGCCAGATTGGAGCTGTTTGCCGCGAGACTCTCATGGGCCTCCAATTTCTTCATTCCAAGGGCGTGATTCACCGGGATATCAAGTCGGACAACATCTTGCTCGACACTGATGGGAACATCAAAATGACCGACTTTGGCTTTTGTGCCCAGATCAACGATATCAACTTGAAGAGAACCACGATGGTGGGGACCCCATACTGGATGGCGCCCGAGGTGGTGCTGCGAAAGGAGTATGGCCCCAAGGTGGATATCTGGTCGTTGGGAATTATGGTTATTGAAATGATTGAAGGAGAGCCGCCATACTTGAACGAGACGCCGTTGCGGGCGCTCTATTTGATTGCCACCAACGGGACGCCCAAATTGAAGGAGCCCGATGCATTGAGCTACGACATTCGTCAGTTTCTTCTGTGGTGCTTGAAAGTCGATTTTAACAAGAGAGCCGACGCCGAGGAGTTGTTGGGCGACAAGTTTATCCTTGAAGCCGATGAGGTGAGCTCGTTGAGCCCATTGGTGAAGATTGCCCGGATGAAGAAGGTGCAGGAAGATGACGATTAGGGGAAAGGTTATGTTACTCTCTCTTTTCTTTTCTTTTCACAATTTGTATTATGTTAATATATATATATATCACTAGATTTTACAAAACATCGTGTAAGAACTGGGTGACCCTGGTCACTCCAAAGTACTCCTCGGTGTCCAACTTTCTGTAATCGATCTTGGGATCTTTCTTGACCTTGTGCACAATGGAATCTTCAAAGAAAAACACCGAGTCGTGCAACCCCCACGGCTCAACATACACCCGTACCAACGCGCCATCCTTGTCTTCGCGCTTGTGCTCGTGCACCTTGGGGTCGTACTTGTTTCCGGAATCGGGCCCCCTTCTCAACTCCGATTTCAACGCGTACTGGCACCACTCCAAAACGTCGTCTCTAAACACCTCATGCTCGCCCACAATCACAAACACCGAGTGGCCCGGGTGGTTGAGCGTGGGGATATCCTCCCAGTCGGCATGAGAATAGGGGTGGTGGTTCCCCGGGGACACAAGCAACGACTCGTGGTCGGTGTCGCCCAAGATATGCTCCTTCCGGTCGGGCTCGAGAAAGATGTTGACTTGGATCATGTCGAGCGGGGTATTGTCGTAGTACGAGTTGCCCGGGGTGTTTTGCGACAAGTGGGGCGCAATTTTCACCCAGGGCGAGATCAAGATTGTGGACTTGGGGTAGGGCAAGTTGGGCTTTATTTGCTTGAGGTACTGGAGGAAAATCACCGAGAGGTTCCCGCCCGCCGAGTCTCCCATAAGGATAAAGTTGGTGTTTCCATCGCGCTGGTGGAGGTTGGTGTATGTGTCAACCAACTCGTGCAACTGGGTCGTCATGGGGTACCCCCTGCTGGCGAGCTTATAGTCCAAGTGCAAAATGGAGAGCCGTTTGCGCTTCTCCTCGTCGAGGAGGTGGTAGATGCTGAGCAACGACTCAAATTGGGACGGCATGGTTTCAATGTAGTACCCGCCGCCGTGCAAGTAGATCAATATTGGGTCGTCCGCCTTTCTGTCCTCGGCCTCCACGAGCCATATACTCTGGTTGTCGTACTTTTTGCCATAGTTGTTCAACTTGACGAGCTCGGGGTGGAGCTTTTTGAGCAAGGTGTTTAGTAAAAAGTGGTTGCTCAAGATCGACAAGTAGTGGCTGTCAGGGACCGGGACGGCAAGGGCGGCGCGACAGAGCTGGAGCTTCAACGACTTGATCAACGAGTTGCGGAATTTGGGGTTTATGCCCCCCAAAAACGGGTATTTGAGGAGCACAAGGAGGAGCCGGATGGGGATAAGGAGAATCAAGTAAAGGCCTCTGGCGGAGATCATCGTGGCCAGGGGTGGTGAGTGGTGTTGAAGCAGAGGGGATGTAGCAGGGGGGAATGGAATGCTCATATATATATATATATACTTTGTTTTGTGGTTGGTCGCCAATAACGAAATAATTATCACATGGGTGTAAAACGGAAAAACGGGGAAGCCAAGAGCCACTTTGCCTAGAACGCGTACACCATAGTATACCCGCCGCCGTCCGCAGCATGGAGGTAGAAGAACTTCTTAGGTGTAAATGCCTCAACCTCATGGGGAGAGGGGGAGGGTCAGTGGAGAGTGCAACTATTGCTGCAAATGGAGAAAAGAAACAGAGTCACATGCAAGGGTTGAGATTGGGGAATGAAGGAACATGGTGAGAGATCAGGTACGGTGCGTTGATCCCCTGAGTGAAACTACTGGCGTTTATGTCTTCCCCTTGCTTTGTCATGACAGGGTCTTTCATTGCTTTTTAACGTCGAGGGTCTTTCTACTCTGTAAGCCATTAAGAAGAACCGACGAGATTGCATCGCATCCCCCTTCTGCTTTGCTTTTTTTTGCCCCGTGCACGAATAGCGTGCACGCCAATATGTGAAAGACACCTGCAATAAGCCATATTGGCAGGCGCAAATGAGGCAAATGAGACAAATGGTTTGACAGTTTCCAACAATTGTGATGGCTTTGCGTGTATCTACATGAGCCGACACTGTTTCATGTGTGTTTTTGACAGGTTACAAGCACGGCTTGCCAATGGAGCAAACTGGAACCGCAAAAAGACCGCAAGAAGACACCACCAAAGACACCGCAAAGGAGACACCATAAAGAGACAACTGGCGTATCCGTGCTGCCCAAGAGGAGGGGAGCAAGTATGTGTCTTAGACACCAGCCAGGTTTGTCGTATATAAGTTTGCACAAAGTGTTTTGAATAGCAATTATAGGTTTGCCGAGTCACGTGTCTATTTTTTAAATTCTCGTACAGTTTTTTTTACAGGTTACGGCGCTTATTGTTGCTATGTAGAAAGCCTGCGTGCTTTTTGTTCCTTTTTTTTTCATGCTCCGATGGGCTAACATGTGGGTGGTGTGTACCTGGTAGCAGTTGCAATGGCGGTGGTTTGGCGCCAATGGTAAAGGTGGGTGGTACAACAAGGACGTGCACACACACCCAGTCTCTCTCTCCCCTATTGGCGCTGCCAAGAAGTGGGCGCATTTTTTACTGTTTCGGAGTTCAAGATTGTGCAGGTTAGCTGGCGCGACGGGGCTACAGTATGATGTCATGCGTCGGGACAACCTGTAAATTGACTTATCCCTTCACCACCCAACACCATTTGCATATAAAATAAGGGGGACACGCCTTGCCTTGCCTTGTTTCCTTCCCCTCCCCCTTCTCTTGTCTTCTCTTCCCTTCACTTTCCCCTTCCTTCCATCCTCATCCCACTTTAATAGAATACACCACAAATGACGAAAGGCAACGCATCCCCTGCTATTATCGAAGAAGACGGCGCTGCTGCGGCCTCCCCCCATTTCCAGTCCTACTTGAACAACGATGGCATCGATGAGCTCACACCCATGACAAGAAAGCACCGCGTTTCTTCATTGTCGTTATCCGACTTGAACCAATGGCAAAATGGCTTGACCAAGTTGTCCTCCAGCACGTCTTTGTCCAACAAGAATTCGTCGTCGGCCAACTTGAAAAAGGTTGATTCCTTGGCCAAGTTGTCGAGAAACTCGTCCATCATCAAGAGAAAGAGGAGACAGATTGTCGACCACGAAAGAGTTGCGTCCTATGCCTTTTGCTTTGACATTGACGGTGTCATCTTGAGAGGTCCCGACACCATCCCTGAAGCCCGGGAGGCTATAAAGTTGTTGAATGGCGAAAACAAGTACAACATCAAGGTGCCCTCGATCTACGTCACCAACGGCGGCGGCAAGCCCGAAAAGCAGCGTGCCGAAGACTTGTCCAAGAGGTTGGGGTGCACCATCACGGAGGAGCAAATCATCCAGGGCCACACTCCCATGAAGGACCTCGTTGGTGTTTATGACAATGTCCTTGTTGTTGGCGGGGTTGGGAACGTTTGTCGTAACGTTGCCGAGTCGTATGGGTTCAAGTATGTCTACACGCCATTGGACATTATGAAATGGAACCCCGCCGTGTCGCCCTACCACGACTTGACCGAGGAGGAGGAAACGTGCACGAAAAAAGTGGATTTCAACAAGGTTGCCATCGAGGCCATCCTCGTGTTTGCCGACTCGAGAAACTGGGCGGCCGACCAGCAAATCATTTTGGAATTGTTGTTGAGCAAGAACGGGGTCATGGGCACATTGTCAAAGACCTTTGACGAGGGCCCCCAGATTTACTTTGCCCACTCTGATTTCATCTGGGCCACAAACTACAAGTTGTCGAGGTACGGGATGGGCGCCTTGCAGGTGTCCATCGCCGCCTTGTACCGCGAACACACTGGCAAGGAGTTGAAGGTGAACCGATTTGGCAAGCCCCAAAAGGGCACCTTCAAGTTTGCCAACAAGGTGTTGACCCACTGGAGACAAGGCGTGTTGAACGCGCACATCAAGAAGATGTCCATCAACGACCCAAACGCATCGCAAGCCGATATTTTGGTCAAGGAAGATGGGGAGGAGATTATCAACCAAGCCAAGTTGGAGAGTTTTGACTGGTCAGACTCTGATGGCGAAGATGACAACAATGAGGGCAAAAAGAGCGTGGCCAAGATTGCCGAGGTCGGCAAGCCCGACAAGATCACCTTGCAATTGCCCCCTGCCTCCACCGTCTATTTTGTGGGCGACACTCCCGAGTCGGATATCCGCTTTGCCAACTCGCACGATATCTCGTGGCACTCGATCTTGGTCAAGACGGGAGTGTACCAAGAGGGCACGGAGCCCAAGTACAAGCCCAAGCACTTGTGTGCCAATGTGTTGGAGGCTGTCAAGTATGCCATTGAGAGAGAGCACCAGAAGGAGTTGGCCGAGTGGAACGAGGGAGCCGAAGACGAGCACGAAAAGGGTTCGAGGTTGAACTTTGCCGATTTGGTTATGACGCCAACTGAAAAGAAGGAGGTGGAGAAGAAGCAGCAGAAGGAGAAGGAAATTGCTCAGCCACACGAGGAAATCGAAGTTCCTGTTGACTTGACCGCCCAGCTCGAAAAGCTTAAAGATATTGAAATCAGCAAGTAGGCGGTGCTGTGCTTTTGGGGCGGTGTGTTGTAGTATATAGCTGTATTTAAACCATGCATTTTTAGAGTTAGATTTGGTATGACCCAGTGGCCGCCAAAAAAAAAATTGGCAGCGAAGAACAAAAAAAAAAGAAATGAGAACATGACCTCATACACGAGATGCTTCTTCCAGACGTTGTTCCGAAGTGACGTCGTGTAAACCGTATGATTCAACCAGCCACGAGCGGTGGATGATGATGTGATCACCGTTCAACCGAGTATATATAGTGGGTAAGATGGGGTAGGGGGTGGGGGTAGTAATCCTCAAGATCTCAAGATCCACAAAGATGTTGCAACTATACATATGCATTACAACAATATTGGCATTTGCAAACGCCATACTCAAACTCGACCTCCTCATTGAACCACAATACCCACTATCCAAACGCTCTCAAATTGCGCCCATGGACATCATTAACCAAAAGAATTTCATCACCACCACCCTTGAAATTGGATCCCAGCGCGATAAAGTCTCGGTGGTGGTCGACACCGGGTCGAATAATTTATGGGTCATGTCCCACTCCGTCCGCTGTTTGCAACCACGCGCCTACGACTTGGACGGGGTTCCCTCAGACTACCACTGCTCGCTCAACGGCACATTCAACCCAAAGGCCTCCGACACCTTTGTGCAGTTGGATAGGCCATACAACGTGAGGTATTTGGATGGGAGCTACGCCACTGGTGTGTGGGGCACCGACACCATCAAGTTTGGCAGTGTGGAGATTGAAAGGTTTCTGTTTGGCGTCGCCAATGCAACAACATCTCTAATCGGCGTGTTGGGCATTGCCACCACCAACTCGGAGGATAGCCTTCCTTATTGCAGAAACAGGGTGTTATTGACAGGGTCATGTTTGGAATCTATTTGGGCCAGTTGGATGCACCCAGAGGGAGCTTGATATTTGGCGGGTACGACCGAGCCAAGGTGGATGGCGACTTGACAACGGTACCCATTGTATCCCAGAATAGCTTGGACGTGGAGCTCCAAAACATCAGCATTGGCGACGAGAATGTGGCCGACTCCATGGCGGTAATCCTCGACACCGGGTCCACCATGTCGACATTGCCATACGCATGGTCTCAAAAGATCATTGCCGACCTCAAACCAATCAAGACTAAGAACGGGTATATGGTGAGGTGTAACAACAACAACCAAACATTCCAATTCACAATCGGAAACTTGACATTTGCCGTGCCCCTTGATGATCTCACGGTCCAGAGCGGAGGCATGTGCTACTTGTTGCCACCCCGGCAACAGGGAAAGAACGAGATGGTGGTGTTTGGTCAGGACATCCTTCGGAGGATGTACCTCGTCTACGATTTGGAAAAGAAGGAGATATCTGTGGGGAATGTGAGGCATACCGAGGAAGAGGATATAGTGAGTGTGCCAGCAATTGCGGAGGAAAGTGTGGCACCAAGTGCGACGACAAGTGTGGCACCAAGTGCAACGGAAAGTGTTGCTGTTGCTGCTGCTGTTGAAACTGACGAGGAAAGCAAAGAAAAGAGCAACGGTGGCACAAAACTGACTATTCTGGTGGGAGCATTGATTGTGCTGTTCTTGGCGGTCCTTTCTATAAACGTATAACATTGGCAGGGCTGCAAAAAAGGGTCTCAAATTACGACCCCACGCCAGATGGATTACGGAGGATTCCACGTTGTGTAGATTTTTAGTTGATAAGTTTGTCTTTTAGGTAATGAGTTTGTCTTTTAATTGTTTCCACCACCTCGTTTAATCTTTGATATAATGATCCAGTACCACGGAGGTAGCAACAACCAGACCAAAAACTCCCGCACGATATCAAACTTGCTCACGCCAAACCGGCGCAACGTCTTTTCCCTCAACTGGCGTCTGGTGTCGTTATGGTCGAAGTGGAGGGGATCCAAAACGAGGTCTCTCGCGCACCACCAAAAGTGGCCCAACGAATAAGCAGTGATAAAGTACCACGTTATCGGCAAGTACATGACCTGGAAATCGCCCTGAAACACTTTGAATGCACTATTGCGAAACTCGTATTCGGACACCAACAGCACGCCGGCACTGATCCACGGCCAATAAATGTTTCTGAGCGTTACTAGCCCCAAGATATTAAACTCGCGCTCGGGCGAGTTCTTGCTGTCAATGTACACCAACGTCTGCACCAACACTTTCCCCAACTCGAGCAACCCGACGCCCACCTTGTAATATAGCACAATTGACGACGCGACAATGGTGACGCATATGTGTAACAAGTAGTACATGAAATCAATCGACCTGTTCTTTTCGATAAACGTCTTTAGAGTTGCCCTTTGTCTGGGGTTGAACCCTTCCACCGCCCGCGGCAAGAGGCTGTTTTTGGTCATGAACGAATCTTCAATTAGCTGGCACGAGCTGCTCACAAACCATAGCACCTTGACCAATTCAAAGTTGAGTTCGTCAAACGCCACGAATGTGGTAAACACTCTCCAGCTCTCGTTGGTCAAGGCCCGGTCCGGGAGGAATAGCAAGTTGATTAGCTTGACTCTTTTCAAAGTGATGAGCGTGGCCGTCGAGGTGATGGCCACAATCCATGTCTTTGTCACCGGCGGCAAGTTGGTCCAGAGCACATCCATGTTGGGTAGGGAGTATGTGCTTTGCGTGTATGTGGTTGTGTAGGAAGTTCAATGGTTGTGTATACACGGTTGAGCAGAGACCTTTTTTTTTCCTTTCTTCCAACACGTCACTTTGTTTCTCATAAGCTTTTGCCACCACCGATGGAGTTTAGTATCGACAACATTATCAAACCCCGAGCGGACTATAACCCGCGCCAGGATGCATACTACGACCCGATATACAAGCCATATAACTACTTGAGCGACATTCCGGGGAACAACCAAAACGTGCGCACGCGCTTCCTCAATGCGTTCAACGACCTCTACTACAAGATCGAGGACCCAAACCTCCTAAACAAAATCAGCCACATCATTTCCATGTTCCACAACAGTTCGCTCTTGATTGACGACATTGAGGATGGCAGCGAGTACCGGCGCGGGCTCCCGGCCGCACACACCCAGTTTGGCACGCCCTTGACCATCAACTGCGGCAACTTGATGTACTTTGTCGCCCTTCAGGAGGCCCAAAATATGGCACCACCCAAGTTGAAGCTCAAGACGTCGCAGATTTTGATTGACGAGATGATGAACCTACACCACGGACAAGGACTCGATATCTACTGGCGCGACTACCTCGGCAAGCTCGACCACCTCCCGTCGATAAAAGAGTACTTGCAAATGGTGAAGGACAAGACGGGCGGTTTGTTTCGGTTGTCCATCAAACTACTTGGGCTCTACTCTACGGAGTACTCCAGCGACTTGACGCCGGTGGCTAACTTGCTTGGTATAATATATCAGATTCGCGACGACTACCTAAACTTGGTGGATCAAAAGTACTCGGCCATGAAGGGCGTGGCGGGGGAAGACTTGATTGAGGGCAAGCTCTCCTTGCCCATTCTCCATTGCTTGCAAGCCACTGGCAACTCCAACACCAACACTTCGCCGGTGCACGAGATCCTATACTCCTACACCACGAGCAAGGACCGTAAAGAACAGCGTGAGTTGGTGCAGAGGTGCATTGCGTATATGGATACCACCACCGGGTCGTTGCAGTACACGCTCGAGTTGATCAAGCTGTTGGAATTGAAGGTGAAGGAGTTGATCTTGAACCAGCCCCTGGCGGCCAACTCGGCGTTGATGCAAATAGTGACCCACTTGTGCGACCTAAACTAGGTCCAAGTCGTGTTTGAGGCTGGTGCCAAAGAACTGGTCAATCTCGGACACGCTTAATACCGTGGGTTGTCCGGAATTGTACATATCCGGGGTGATGCCAAACCGAGCTGCCTCGTGCTGGATGTTTTTCGGTAGCAAGTGGTGGCTGAGGGAAATGTCGATGGTGCTGTCCCCCGGGGAGCTCATTGCCATGTTGGTCCTGATCAACTCGATGAGCTCGGGGTAGGTGTGGTTTACCAACACGTTTCCTTCAAAGGAGGTGGATGCAGATTTCATCAACTTTTCGTTGGTGCTTTGCGGGTGGTCCTTGTGTATGGGCGTGACATTGCTTTTGGCGGTTGTGTTTGCATTGGGGTGGTGGGAGTAGTATTTAGGTCTGGGAATTGCACATGGCTTGGCCACTCGAACATTGGTGGTGGCTCTCCGTTTCTTGATTCTTGGCGGTATATCCTTCTCCAAGTTCAATTCAAGCAACTTGCCATATTTCTGTATATCCTCCTCGTACTCCTTACCCCTAGTTCGTCTAGTTCTTGCCGTCATCGCCATCTCTCGGTATAGCTCTTGAAAAGCAAACAAAAAAAAAAAAAAAAAATTTCGAGATGGGAATAGTTGTATCTACAATCTCCCATGCTATACCTCATTGGTCTAGGACTCTCCTACGAGTCCGACATCACCGTGCGCGGTCTCGAAACCGTCAAAAAATGCAAGAGGGTCTACCTCGAAGCCTACACATCCATCCTTATGGCCGCCGACCTCGAGTCGCTTGAAAAGTTTTACGGCCGGGAAGTCATTCTCGCCGACCGTGAGCTCGTTGAAACGGGATCCGACACCATCCTCGAGGGTGCCGACACCGATGACGTGGCGTTTTTGGTGGTGGGCGACCCGTTCGGGGCCACCACCCACACCGACCTCGTTATCCGGGCGCGTGAATTGAATATCAAAGTCGAGACCATCCACAATGCCTCGGTGATGAACGCTGTGGGCGCGTGCGGGTTGCAGTTGTACCAGTTTGGCCAAACGGTGTCGTTGGTGTTTTTCACCGAGTCGTGGAAGCCGGACTCGTTTTACAACAAGGTGATGGAAAACCGCAAGATTGGGTTGCACACGTTGCTTCTCTTGGATATCAAGGTCAAGGAGCAGAGCATTGAAAACATGGCGAGGGGCCGGTTGATTTATGAGCCGCCGCGGTATATGGACATTTCCACCGCGGCGTCGCAGTTGTTGGAGATTGAATCGATTAGGGGGGAGCAGGCGTATACGGAAAACACACCCTGCGTGGCGATTTCACGGTTGGGCGCGCCCACCCAGTCGTTCAAGGCAGGGACGTTGAAGGAGTTGAGCACGTACGATGCCGGCGAGCCATTGCACTCGTTGGTTATGTTGGGCAGACAGGTGCATGATTTGGAGTTGGAGTACTTGTACCAGTTTGTTGACGATAGGGAGGCGTTTAAAAAGTTTGTTGAGCTGGACCAGGAGTTCTTCAAGCCTCCTCCATACGTCCCGCCAGAAGAAGATTTGGATGAATAAGTATAATTAATAAACAATGTGAATAAACAATGTGCCTTTTCTAATACCCCCCACTACTCTTCCTTCTTCTCTTTCAATTTTTGCTCTTGTAGTACATCTGCCCACACATTCTCGCAGGTATCCCAAATCAACCAGTCGTACCATCCCATGTACGCGGGGAAGATTGTCACCAAGTGCCATAGACTATGGGCGTCGACCAAGTCGTAAAACATGGGCGGAAAGTCGAAAATCTCCAACGACATCCCCAAAGCGACAATCGTGCACAACAACAACGGGTAGAGCGAGTATAACTTGGGGCTCCTGGAGTAGAAGCTTGGTAAAAGGATTCGGCTGAAATTGATGTACTTTAGGTGGTTCCCCTGTCCCTCGCCCTGACCCTGTCCCTCCCCTTCTGTGTTCCCCTTTTCGAGGTAGTAGTACTTGGAATAAAGGTTGAAGCAAAGGACGCAGAAAAACACATTTTGACACACTCCGATAAAGATATTGGCCCGCATGTTGTAAGTATACGACCAATCAGTGACGAGGCGGTGCACATGGTAGGCGTACGCCGCCACACACCCCGCGGTCCAACTCCACCGCGCGAGCCACTTGCCCTTACGGTGCAACTCAAATGCGCGGGCGCCAAAGGCATGGAACCCCGAGAGCACGGTCAACCCGGCAAAATAATAGTCCAAGTGTTCGGTCAAGAGGTAGTCGCGCACGTGAAATACCGTCGAGCTGACCCACGCGAGCATGGTGATGATTTGGATGGCGACGATATTGGCAAATTGGCGCTTCAACCCCAGAGGCACTTGCGGGTCAGCCACGATTTTCCAAACTTGGCGGAACCCCATATATGTCACGATAAAGTTGCCCATCGACATGAGCACGCTGGCAAGTTCCTGGATGCCACACACGCGCAAGAATGGCCATTTGCCGTGGAATTGGTAGATTTCCTGATTGCGGCTTTTCCTCTCCAACGTGATGACCCGCTGGCACTGGTAGTCGCAGTTGGAAACACAGTTCCACCCAAGAAGGCGGAGGTGTAGGGGTAAGGGCATGGCGTCAAAGTGCCAATTGCCGTTGTAGTACATGTGCCCGTGGTTGTTGTTGTGCTGGTGGAGGTGGTACTGGTTGTTGTAGCATGTGGTTTGCTCGCATTGGTAGAGGCAGTCCAGGAACGCGTACAAGTCGTCGCCCGGCGAGGCAAGCACCACCGCGGTGAACAATTGGAGCAATAGCAACCTCAACGGAATCATTGCGTGGTGTGTAGAGAAATTTTTTCTCACTTTGAGTTACAGGAAAAATTAAAAATACAAACTGGTTAGATAAAGTCCCTAATACTTGTCTCCAAAGAATAAATCGTAATTGCCATAGTCAAATGGCATCGTGGTGTCGTCGCCAGCAGGCGCGGTCTCCTGAGACACGAAAAACTGCTGAAACTCCAACAAGCTCTGCATATTGTTGTTTGGGTCGTTGGTAAAGTTGAAATCGTTCAACATGGCAATGTCCTCGTTGCTAATCTCGCTATCGCGCTTGTTTTCCCGGCGCTTGTTTCGATTCACAAGCGCATCCACCAAGTCCGTACACACCTCGGCATACCGCTCGGCGCCCTTGTTGCAGGTGGAGTAGTGCTCCAAGATAAACACGGCATTGCGGATCAAGGCCACCAAGTCGTGCTCCGAATACCCCTCGTGCTCAAACCCGCCCGAGAGGATTGTTACCCCAATAATGATTGAGGCGTAGAAGGAGCACGTGATAATGATGTAGCACTCCATCCGCTTGTTCTCGACAAACGCCGTGTTCATATAGTGGTTCATCAACTTGATGGCCAAGATGGACGACTTGGTGGCAGATTGGCAAAACTGCTTATTCAACTCGGTGTCCTTGACCTGGTCCTTCAAGTCGGGGTTGAGGTGCGACACGGCCTCGTACATAAAGAAAGGCCGGCTCAACAACATAATGGCCCAGAGCTGCAACAAGTGCGTCATGAGCAAAATCTGCGAGTTGCCGTGGTCTTCATTGTGCGGGATCTCGGTGGGCTTTAATATATTGTCAATTGCCAACGAGGGGTCGAGGTTCTTGCTCCACATCTTCAACTCAATGGCGAGTTTCCTGGTGCGGCTGAAATCGACAATTCGGTTTTGGTAGAAATTGGCCACAATGCGCCCGACAATGGTGCATATCTTGCCCAACTCAATCTGGCACCGGGCGTTATAGTCCAAGTTGGACACGAGCAAGTTGGATGGCTTGGCCCGCGTGGGGTCGTCCCAGTCATAGTCATTCACCGTCAAGGGACGGCCAATAAACACCGACGAGATCCGGTCCGAGGTGTACAAGCTCCGGAACAACCGTTTGCGGTACTCGCACTCGTCAGTCAATTTGGAAAACTGTTCATTGACAAAGTTGCGGTGGAGCCCCAATGACTGGGCATACTTGATGGCGAGGTTGAGGTGGATCCACGCGGTGGATTTCTTGAGAATCGCTTGGTAGTAGTGGAATTGCAAATAGTGGCTCAACACCACCCAGATTTTGGAGTCCTCGACACACTCGTGCAAGAGGTTCAGCCCACTATCAAAGTAGGATGCACCCTTGGCCGCCTCGGGGTTCTTGTGGGCAAAGTCATTGTAGGTGGCGCCAATAGCAAGGACAAAGTACAACAAAATCAACTTTTCCTGCACATTTTCGTTGCTGGGGTCGTCATAAACGGGGGTGACAATGTCCTTGTAAAACTTGTCCATCTCAAAAACGAAAAAGGTGTCGTTGATATTCATCTTGAATGTCTTGATGTACAAGTCCCGCTCAATGGGCGGGGGCAAGTTCACAGCCACTCGGTTCTTGACCTTCAAGGGACAGTCAACAACGGGACACCCGCGCAAGTCTTCGGTCAACTTTGTCGACCCGACATACTGGAAAAAGATGTTTCGCACCTCGTACAATACAGAGAGGGGGCTGGTTTCGCCCATATACCTGAATGTGCCCGCCTTGTCCACGAGCAAGATGGCACTCTTGCCGCTTTGGTTGGAGACCCCGTCCTTGTCGGAAACAGGGGCAGTGTCCTCATCCTCATCCTCATCCTCATCTTCCACCTCGTGGTGTTCTTCGTTTTCCTCCGCTTGGCCAGGTCCCTTTTCTTTGGCGGAGTCTTTGCTCACGGGGAAGCACAAAAGAGGCTGTAACGACTTTGGAATGTAATGGCTGCCGTTGGTGTTGATTGAGTTTGGCGTGGTTTCCGGGGTGGGGATGCCATTGGCGCCAGCAACCTTTTGAGGGTCAAGTGGTTGTACAAGGACCTGGTCCGTTGGGGGAAGATACTGCTGTGGAGGTGGAGGTTGTTGTTGTTGTTGTTGTTGTTGAGGTTGCTCTTGCTGTGGTGGTGATATATATGGGGTTTGCTGTTGTGGGGCTGGTCCTGGGGCAGAACCTCCTTGGTAAGGATACATCTGTTGCTGTGGTGGGGGAGGCGCATACACCTGGGGGTACTGCACTTGTCCATCATATGGGTACTGTTGGAATTGTTGAGGGGGGTATTGGTAAGGGGGCGAGGGGGTGAAATGAGCTGGATGGTTGTAGGAATGTGGACCCTGCTGTTGTTGTGGTGGTGGTGGACCCTGCTGTTGGTGATGAAGTGCTTGTTGCTGGTATTGCTGTTGTTGTTGGTGGTGAAGTGCTTGTTGCTGGTATTGTTGGTGTGGTTGCTCTTGCTGCTGCTGCTGCTGCTGCTGTTGATGAAGGTCGTGCTGCTGTTGCTGGTGCTGCTGTTGGTGGTGCTGCTGGTGCTGGTGCTGATGTGCTTGTAGTAGTTGTTGCTGCTGTTGTGCTTGCTGGTGCTGATGTGCTTGTTGCTGCTGCTGTTGCTGCTGCTGCTGCTGCTCATCAGCATAATCTCTCTCATCAACGTCTTCATCCTGGTCTCTGTGCTGGATCTCGCCATCTCTTTCAGCCTTGAGCTTGGCCATTCTTTCCGACTTTAAGGATCTCTTGTCGACAATGGTGTAGGAGCAGTCGAGGCCCTTTTTGGTGCACAAGTCGCACGGGTTCTCTCCCGAACACTTGAACTTTCTCTTTTTGCACGAGTCACAGGCGGTGGACACCTTTTGTCTCTTGTCAGGGGGTAGTCTTCTGATTCTTTTCTTGGTTGGCTTCTTGGCTTCGTCTCTCATGGCCAAGTGCGCATCTTCGTCTGGTGACGAGTACAGGGGGACATGGTTGGAAGAAAAAAAAGACGTCTACAACGTTCAAGATCGACGGGGATTAATCAGCTGGAACTGGTTGTGTATAGGGTGGATACTAGCCAAGGGAAAGGAAAAGAAGGGTGTTCTTCAGGTGGGTGCTGCTATTTTGCCTGGGCGCTTTTTCTTGAGGCGTGGTTAAATGACTGGGCGGACAGCAGAGCGTAATTATAGATGAAGAGAGAGAG
>JAJMCF010001355.1:0-10059 GCA_030585045.1 Zhuliangozyma parablackwelliae | reverse complement strand
CTGGTGGCGAGACTCGGCAAACCGCCAATGGACCACGTGTCAAAGAGCACGTCTGACATCCAGGTCAGGCCCAAGCCCAAGGCGCCATATGTGTACAACAAGCCCAAGCCGATCAACTTGCAAAAGTTGATGCAACAGAGCAAACCAAAGGCCGCCACGGTTACTGCGACTGCCAAGCCCAAGTCGAACATCACGTACAACTATGTGAAAGCACAGCCACGGACCAGCGCCGCAGTGAAGCCAGCAGCGCCAAAAGCCACCACCAACGGACATGCCAAGAAGCAGCAACTGCAACTGCAACAACAGCAGCCGCAACAACAACAACCACGAAAGGCTGCGGCGCCACAAGACCCCACGGCCGATATCCCAGACCCAATACACAGTCCCACCATGGACGATTTGTTGAGTGGATACGACCCCGAAGCGGCACCCATCGACCCCCTTGCCACCGAAGAGGAGCAGGACAAACTCATTGAATCCGTTCGCGGCATTGATCCGATAGCCGCGAAGCAAATTTTGAACAATGTTGTTGTGCATGGCGACGAAGTGTACTGGGACGACATTGTGGGGTTGGAGAGCGCCAAAAACTCGTTGAAGGAGGCGGTGGTTTACCCATTCCTCCGTCCCGACTTGTTTCGCGGGTTGCGTGAACCAACGCGGGGCATGCTTCTCTTTGGGCCACCAGGGACGGGCAAAACCATGTTGGCGCGTGCCGTGGCCACCGAGTCGCAATCGACGTTTTTCTCCATCAGTTCGTCGTCATTGACGTCAAAGTATCTCGGCGAGTCGGAAAAGTTGGTTAAGGCGTTGTTTTTGCTTGCCAAGAAGTTGGCGCCGTCGATTGTGTTTATGGATGAGATTGACTCTTTGCTCAGCTCGCGGTCCGAGGGGGAGAATGAGAGCTGGTGGACCGGAGCGACTTGAACACCTTGGCAAACGACGAGGCAATGTGGTTGGCCTTGAGCCCAATCTTGTTGTAGCTGGTGCCGTAAATGTCACCCACCAAAAGATCAATGTTTTCATTGTTCCCGCGCAGCGCCATCTCCAACATTTCGTTATAGTCCTTGGCCTCGGTGAGGAGGGAGAGTAAACCCCAGAGGGTGCCCCCACCAAGCGAACTTCCCCCAATTCTCTCAAACTGGCCCGGTCCCGTGACTTTAATCATGGAAACACCGCTGCCAATGTTGACGAGCAAGTAGGGGTAGATTTCCTGCTCGTGCTGGATGGGCTGGAACTTGGTGTCCAACGCGTCCAAGTCGTAGGTGAATATCTCGTTGGGGATCTTGGTGATGAGCCAGTCCAACCCCTTGATCAAGCAGGCCATCTCGTCCTTGGCGATAATCTTCATCGGCAACTTGTGCTTCTTGAACGTCTTGGTCATCAACTGGTAAAACTTGTGTGCACCGCCACCCGTGGCCATGATATAGGTTATGGGAGGGAACCCCTCTTTGTGAATGGATTTTTGGATCAACTTGATCATAAACTTCATCACCTCCTGCTTGAAGTTTTCCGTCTGGAAATCAAGAAAATGTAGTTTCCCGCCGCCCTCGGCTTGACGCCGATTTGACGATTTGGTGAAATAAATAAGCTTGGTAAGGGTCCCGCCAATGTCCACCGATATGTGGATAATCTCGTCGTTGTGCTGTGGTAGGTTGATGTTGTTTTTGGTAATCATGCTCTCCATCTCCTCGGTGGTGGTGACCGACGACGAGTCGCTGCCCATGGCCGTGCTCTCGTCGTGGATATCGTTTTCATAGTCGGAACTGGGCTGGCTGGAGACGTTTGAACTTGGCGGCGACGCCGTGGCGGTGGAGCTGGCATAGTCATAGTCATCGACATTGGACTCTCGCAACATATCGTCGTTGGCTATGGAGGCGCCAGAACAGTCTATCCTGATAGTGCCTGGGTCCACCGACTCCAAATCCAACTCTTCGTGCGATACGCTCAAGCGGTGCACACGAGGCGAGTGGTAGGCTTGCTTTGTCTGGTGTGTAAGCACATGCAGAGTATTGCTGGGTTGAACAGACTGCATGGATGTGGGGGGTGGTGGTGCTGGTGCTGGTGCTGGGTACTTGTGCTCCTGTTGATTTTGCGCTGGTGCTGTTGATGCTGTTGCTGGTGGCGCTGTTGATGTTGTTGCTTGTGTGTTGTTGCTTGTGGTTGCTTTCGAGTGTACCAGTGCTAATCTCCCTCCGTCTAATCGTTCGACTTTAGTAGAAAATTTTCCAGAGTGTAATTTTTTTTTTTTTTTTCTTGTTTGAATTGTTGGGGACAGGAATGTGGGAGGTTGGCGGAAGGGCTGTCGTCGTTTAGGGCTTATCCTGGATAACAACGGCGGTTGAAAGTAGCAGCTCGAGAGCAATATAAATCAACTTCTCCTTTGTTAAAGTCGGATTATGCAGACTCCCCCCCCCACCCTTTCCCCTTTATTACTGCTCTCCCTCCTTTTCCTCCCGTGTCCAACAAAAGTTTCTTTTCAGACTCCGAGGTTAAAATTGTTTTTGTTTTTGCCGGGCCGCGCGCTACCTCGTTTCGGCTTTTCGCAAGCGCCCACCCGCACTGGGGGGGGCCCCAGTGCCTGTGCGGGTGCGGGATGAGAGTGGTGCTTCCCCCAGTGCGGGTGGGCCGGATACTTGCAGCTGCACCACTTTTGGAAACAGGCCAACTGTCTCTTTCACTGAGTTTCTCCCAACTTTATCCAGAAATTAGAAAGAATACCAATGAAAATCATCCCGACACCACCATCGCCCTGCTTAGAGCACCACCCTCTAAAGAAGGTATCTGTGATTGCCACACCCTTATCCTCGGATTGGGCCGCAACGGCTATTGCTTCCCCAACCCGGGCGCACTTTCCTTATACCCAGAGACACGATTACATAAGCCAACCCCACAAAATAAAATTACAAATCTGAATGACACAAAACGGAAGTTTCATCACGTGACAAACAGATGCGCCCCTTTCCGGGTAACCCGTCAAGCTACAGAAGAAAGAAAAAAATTTCATAGTCTCACCAAACATGTTAGAGTGTGTTGCAAAACAAAACAAAACAACCGCCAGAGAACCAAGAGGCAATGCCGTCACCATTGGGATTGAGCCAGCAGTGCACGCCGTCGCACTACCACTACCGGTTGGAGATTAACCACGCCAAACCAAACTTCACCGGTGTGGCGACGGTGCAAGTGTCGGGCGATTTCTCCTCGTTGACCTTGCACGCCCACAAGTTGGTCATCACCAGTGCTGTTGCCACTGCTGGTGGAGGTGCCACCACCACCTCCACCAGGCTACTGGTCTCATACGACAAGACAAACCAGAGAGTCACGCTCAGCAGCGATGAAAACATCCCCGCCGTGAGCGAGGTGGTGATCAAGTACATGGGCCAGATCAAAACAATACACACGTACAAGGACGCCACCCAGGGTCTCTTCAAGACCAATTACCTTGACGACGTCAATGGCCGCGCCGACAATTATATCCTTGCCACGCACTTCCAGCCGCATTTCGCCAAGCAGGTGTTTCCCATCGTTGACGAGTTGGCCAAGGTGCGGTTCGCGTTGGATATTGTCGCCAATACCAAGTTCAAGGTGGTTAGCAATGGCCGTGAGACCAGTCTGGAGTATGTTGGTGAAAACACCTTGAGGCGGTTTGTGTTTGACAAGTCAATCACCCCGGCATTGATTGGGTTCGCCATGGGCGACTTGGAGTACATTGAGAGTGAGACAAAGAAACAGCCGCACCAGTCCCTGGCCACAAGGGTGAGGGTGTACACCCCGCTTGGAGAGCTGAGAAAGGCATACCCGGCATTGGCGACGGCGGAAAAGTACTTGCCCCAGTTGGAGCAGTTTTTCGGGCACGCCTTCCCCTTGCCCAAGGTTGATTTCGTGGCGTTGCCGTTTTTGCATGACGGCGCCATGGAGAACTGGGGCATGGTGAGTGTTATCTCTCCCAACTTGTTGCTTGAATCCAATGCCGATGCCAGTGCCGAGGCCCGGGCCCGGGCCCAGCTCCGCGAGGTGATTGTTCATGAGTTGGTCCATCAGTGGATGGGCAATTGGGTATCGTTTGACGATTGGAACTTGCTCTGGTTGAATGAGTCAATTGCCACATACATTGCGAGAAAGATCATTGCCGGAGGAGACGAGGAAGGAGGACTTGGCGCACCCCACTCGTTTGAGGAGTTTATGGATCGCGATAGCTTTGGAGAGATCAAGAGCGTGTTTGAGTACATGTCCACCGTCAACACCGGGCTCAATGCCACAACGTCGTCAATCTTTAATGCCGACATGTATGAAAAGGGAATGGCCATTCTCTCCATGATTGATGCCATGTTCACGGCTGAGGGGAAACGGATTGGCGACGCGTTTGCCAGCATCATTACCCAGCACCACGACAAGACAATCAAAATCTTTGACATGTGGCAGGCGTTCAACGCATACGTATCGATTGACATACCCACGTTTGCCTATGCCTGGACGAGGGCAGCGGGGTTCCCCCTCGTGCGAGTCAAGCGGTTGGTGGGGGACAAGGTCCGGTTTGAGCAGCACGCATATTTGCACCACGCCACCCCTGAACAAGCACAGGTTGAGGACGTTCCCTACCATGTTCCGCTTCTTGTCAAAACAAAGGATAAAGTGATCAACTTGCTCCTCACCGATAGATCGGCCGAGTTTGACATACCCGGGTTTGTTAGCATCAATGCCGGCCGGGGCGGCTACTACCGTATACTCTACGAAGACGACATTAGCCCCACCCTTGCTTTAGAGGACCAGATTATGGTGTTGAACGATTTGGGCAAGATCTTAGGCACCGTCCATGCCGGCCCCATGGATTTGATCAATTTCATCAGAGTGGTTGAACGAGTGGATGTAACCCATTGGAACGTGGCGAGAGTGGCCTTGGCGTACCTCGAGGAGATTGTCAACATTATGCGCCACTTTACCACCTTCACCGTGCTTGCCCAGTGGGTGCGAGAGTATGCGGCCAAGCTCTTGGTGGCGCTCGAATGGAACGTGCCAATCCATCCTGGGGAGTACACCCCCGTGGAGATGGAAGTCCGAGGGTCGATCTTGCAGTTGAATCTCCACAATGAGCAAGGGTACACCATTGCCCACAAGTATTTCAACACCTTTATCAACTCCGGGATCAACAAGTTGCACACACCCAAAGAGCTCCTCGGCCCTGTGTTCAACTTGACCATGACGCGCGCGTCACCCAAGGAGTATAAGCGGGTGCTTGAGCTTGTGAAGAACTCCAACGTTTCCTTGCTCAACCAAACCAACGCCACCCAAGTCGAGCTCCAAACGGTGGCGGTGTCGTCGTTGTCGTTTGTCCAGCTGCGGGAGTTGCTCAACAAGACCTTGAACTTTGTCATGACCAACATTGACTCCAAAATGATTGAGCTTGGCTTGATTGGGTTCAACTATGTCGAGTCCGAGCCGGTCAAGATGCAGTTGTTTGATTGGTTGGCGTTGCATTACGACCAGTGGTGCTTGAAATCAATGAGAAAGGGGTCGGATTGGAGCCAGCAGTTGAGGGTCACCTTGTTCAACATTGTCAAGATGGTGCTTGAGATTATGCAGGGTGACGATGGCACGAGGGACAAGATTGACGCTATGCTCAATGCCAAGATGACAAGCTTGCCCGAGCATGGGTTGAAGGAGCTAGTGGAAGCGTGGAGGGATGAAGTACAGGAAAAGGTTAGAATCAGGGACCTTTACCCGGAATTGGAAGAGTATTTGAACCAAGCAGGAAGTAGGTGAACATGTAAATATCAAACTTGGTGTACCGCATTTTGTCTAGCAAAACATATACCTATACATATATATAGAATTGAATCATCATCCTCATAATAAGCTCATTACCTTAGATATCCCAGTGGATATCCCTTTCCTCGATTTTCACCACCGTCAAGATTGAGTTTGCCAATTGATCCACAATCTCATCCTCTTTCCCCTCCCCGTCGTCGCTGCCCGGCTCCATTGTGCACACCGAGCTGCTCTTTGAGTGGAACCTATATGTTGTGGGGGGCAACGGGGGGATGATGCATTCCAGGTGTTCCTTCTGGTAATCAATCGCCTCGCCATCGTAATCGTCGGGAACCGGCAGTAGCATGTCGTTCCGATCAGGATCCCCTGTGGCGTGGTGGTGGTGGCTGTGTTGGCTGTTGTGGCTGGTGCTGCGATGACTATGATGACTGTTGTGGTTGTGGTTGTGGTTGTTGTTGTGATGGTTCATTGAGGGTAGGGAGGGAACGGACTGGGACCGTTCGCGGGACTTGGCCAATGTGCGTGGCATGCTGGTGGTGGAGAATGTGCTGTGTTGTTGTAGGACGGGGGTGTTGTGGGTGGTTGTGGCGGCAACTCTTGTTGTTTTGAGCTCATGCCTGAGCTTTGATAGCTTGGTCTTGATCTTGATCTTGTGTCTGGACTGGAACTGGAGCTCCATTAAGGTGGTTCGATTAGAGTGGTGGAAAATGGGCTAACCAGTGGTTCACATATACATGCACGCATATACGGATATATATACAGATGCAGATGTATACCCAGCCATATATACCCACCCACCCACACACACACACACACACACCTTATTTTATTAGCTATTCAGCAGAACAATGTGGGAAAAAAAAATTGACTTTGCCAAACGGGGGCAAGAAAAGACAATGGCAATGGCAATACAAAAACAAACAACACAATACCCAACACACAATACACCAACACACAATAGGGCACATCTTTGCCCCCTCCGCCCCCCCCGTTCGACCAAGACATTACTTGAAAAAAATAGGAGTAGCCCATTCTGCATACAGCCAAGGGAGAAAGACTAATTGGCATCTACCCAAATGAAAGGCTATTATCCTCTCAACCCTTGCCGCGCCCTCTACTTCCTACTTTGGCCACTGGCTGTCTCTGCTCTCGTCCACCCTGCCAGGTGGCTCACCCTCTGCCCCCTCCCTCCCACCTCCCGCCTTGATCGAAGCGAGGCCTGGTCCCCAAGAAAAAAAGAGAGCAATCAGCTAACTGACGGTCGACAGGGGCGGCAGGCATGCAGGCGTGCGTGCGAGTCTAGTGCTTCAGCAGTCGGCCGCCTGCCTGCCTGCCTGCCTGCCTGCCGCCCTCCTCCTCCTCCTGCCCCCCTTCTTCTTCTTCTTCTTCTTCTTCCTTTTTTTTTTTTCTCGTCTCCCACCAGCGCCCAATTCTAGAACCACCCACATCAACCCACCCACCTACACGCAATTATTATGTTTAGCACACGCCACACATACACTGGTGGGGGTGGGGGCGGTTATCCTTCAAGAATACCCGACCTTCGTATGCTGTCCAACTTACATACATACACACACACCCGCACACACACCCGCACACACACCCGCCCAACCTATTTGTAAGCCACTGGTAAATACAACTCCACTGAAAGCAACAGAAGAGATCTGGAAAGATAGGGGGAGGACAAAAAAAGAATGTGTGGAAGAGTCTAGATCGATAACCCTAAACTCTATCTCATAACCACAAGACTCCAGACATCGGATTTGTTAAAGGGTGGACAAGGGGGAGGAAGTATCGCCTCGCCTGTAAGCGGCTCTTTTTTTTAATAATCGGGTTTGTGTATTATTCATTCATATGATAAAAAATTTGGCCATTGTCCTTGCTACCCCAACGTTCTCTCTCTCTCGCCTGTAGCGGAGGTATATTCAAACCGTTCATATTTATCCATTGTAGCCAATCTGCACGCCCCCTTGAGGAGAGAGAGAGACAAACACACACACAAACACACAAACACACTTTTCAACAGATGCTCAAGCACCAATCATGCTGACTTGGCATCGCCCTGCTTGGGAGGGTATCCGTCCAACTCGGCACCGCTCTTGGACTCGCACTTGCACCATTCGTCCTTGGGAACAGCGCTCATGGCGGTGGGGACATGTTTCCCGCATCCGTACCAGGTCTTGCCCTCTGCACAAAAGTTAGTACCAACCTTCTTCAATTGGGTCTGGTTGACGCTTTTACATACGGCAGATGTCACATTCAGCTGGTTTACACATTGTATTCTTTGATGGGGAGAAAGGTGTAAGTAAGTGGTGGAAAGAAGGGAGAATGACAAGTCGGTTGGTACTTTTACATCGGCGCTCTTTTTTTTCTTTCTTTCTCTCTCTCTCTCTCTCTCTCGCCTTCCAACGCCGCTGTGGTATACAGGCTGCGTGAAACCCCGTCCACTATTACTATTACCTCCACTGGCACCGGCACCTACACCCAATTGTCCCCCCTCCCCCCCAACTCACTCTTTAAAGATGGTCTTTTCCCTTTCCTCCTCCAACCTGATCCTCTGCTCCTCCTCTTGCTTCAACGTCAACTCGATATCCAAATTCTCCTGGATGTTCCAGAGCTGGGCATACAACGAATTGCCATCTGCCAACAACAGCGCATGGTCACCCTCCTCCTGCACCCGGCCCTTGTTCAACACAATGATCTTGTCGGCATCAGCAATTGTCCGCAACCTATGCGCAATCGACACGTTGGTGGCCTGGCTGGCGCGGAAAATCCCTCTAATGGTCTTGAGCAACGACTGCTCCGTGTGCGTATCCAACGCCGACGTGGCCTCGTCGAAAAACGTCACCGGCGCCCGCTTCAACAAGAGCCGCGCAATGGCCAACCTCTGCTTCTCGCCCCCGGAAATCATCATCCCGCGCTCGCCCACAATGGTTTCCTTACCCTGGGGCAAGTCCTTGATTAAACCCGCGAGCCTCACATCGTCAATCACGGCGTCAATCTCGGCGTCGGTGGCGTCGAGCCGCCCGTACCGGATATTCTCATAGATTGTGTCGTTGAACAATGGCGTGTCCTGCGGGACAACGCCAATGTTTCGTCTCAATGACTGCAACGAAACCTGGCTGATATCCTGCCCATCAATCAAGATCCTCCCCTGGCTCACATCGTAGAACCGGAATACCAACCGGAGGATAGTGGACTTGCCGCTGCCCAGGGGCCCCACAATTGCCACTTTGTGCCCCGCGGGGATCGTGAACGAGGCATTTTGGAGGATGGGCCGGTCAGGGTGGTACCCAAACGTGACATTCTCAAACTTGATCTCCCCTGGTGTTGTAGGGTCAAGCTGCAACTGCGGCGCCCCGTCCACGTCCTTGATTTGAATATCGACGTTTTGAAACTGAAACAAGTTTTCCATATCCATCAAGCTCTGCTTCAAGTCCCGGTACACCGACCCCAAAAAGTTCAAGGGGACACTAAGCTGAAACACCAATTGGTTGATCAACACCAAGTCGCCCACGGAAAGGGTGCCGCTGGCCACGCCCTGGCACCCCATCCACATCATCGCCGTGAGCGCGGTGGTGAAGATCAAGTTTTGCCCCGCGTTCAAGTACGCCAACGACGTCGCCACCTTGACGCTGGCATTCTGGTACTTGGTCAATGCACTTTCGTACTTGCCCGCCTGGTACGCCTCGTTGTTGAAATATTTCACCGACTCGTAGTTGATCAACGAGTCCAACGCCACGCTGGCGGCCTGGTTATCGGCATTATTGGCCTGTCGCCGGAACCCCGTCCTCCACGCCGTGGTCTTGATGGTGAAGAGCGAGTACGCCAACATGGTGGCCATAGTAACGGTGGCAAACCCCACGCCATAATTGTAGCTCAAAATCCCACACACGACACTAATCTCAAACGTGATGGGTATAATGTGAAACACCATGGCTGTAAGCACATAGCTGATTCCCTTGGTGCCGCGATCAATGGCCCGCGTCAACGCCCCGGTCTGCCGACTAAGATGAAACTGCAAGTCCATATCCAATAATCGGACAAATGTATTGTGCGCCACCCGCTTGATGGCACTTTGGGCCACTCCGGCGAAAACAGCATTGCGCAACTCGCCCATGAGCACGGCACCAAACCGCGCAGCGCCGTACCCGAGAATCGTTGCTCCCACCACAACCCCCACGGTACTGCCCACCTCCGACACCCAGTCAATGTTCATGGCGTCCACAATCTGCTTGAAGAAAAAGGGTACTTGCACATTGAGCAACTTGGACCCGAGAAGGAGCGACAAGGCAA
>JAJMCF010001354.1:0-32522 GCA_030585045.1 Zhuliangozyma parablackwelliae | reverse complement strand
CCCCCCCCCCCCCCCCCCCTGGAGTGATGGGAGAACAGTGACCACGTTGTATTCCACATCCCGCCTCCCGCCTCAGAATCGCCCTTCCTCCTCCTTCTCCTTCTCTTCCTCCTTCTTCTTCTTCTTCCCCTCACAGAACCACCTTTTCTTCCTCAGAGCCAAGCCAAAAACACCGCCCCGCCCAGTCGGTGGTGATCAGGTCATGATGATGACTGGTTCTGGGTGATAATCACCTGTACTGCGTGTAGAACCGTGAGTTGCAAGTGAGGAGTGTGGGGAGGGGAGGATGCTGAGTTAACAAAGGGCGGCGTTATACGTTTCGGCAATGGTTGTACTAGCTCTTATAGTCTTTAACCTTTTCACAAAGGATCTAGTTAGGCGAAGGTGCATTTGGTTCTTTATTCAAGCTTTCTTTCTTCTTTCTTTGTTGTTTGTTTGGCTAACTCAAAATATGAGACTAATTATGAATTAGAACAAAAGCTCGGATTGCGTTTTTTTTTTTAGTATGGTGAGACTAGTCTACTTTACGCGACCGGTAGTGGGTCTTCGAGACAGCCGATGACATCCGATGGCTGCAACATAACTCCGGCGCGTATTACATTACCCTTGAATTCCATCCAGTTCTTGATGAATAGAGCATAGGGCGCGTAGGGCGTGTGGTGTGTCGCCTCTTAACTCCCCTCATCTGATAAAAATGGTCACAGCATCCAGAACCCAAAAGAAAAAGGATGGAAACCTTGTGAAGGCGTGTTTCTCTCATACACGTTTTTTGTTCCTTTTCTTTTTTTATTTGCCCATATGTTGTGTTATCCACGCGGTATGCATTAAACAAAGTTATCAATTGTTTTTGACTCTCCTTGGTTGTCCAGTGTTGTCTCCCTCCATCCCTCTTTGGCTCAGCCTCTTTGGTTGTGATGTCCCCAAGGGAAAGGAGAATAGAATGCACTGGTAAGAACACGAAAACACCACCACCGCCGCCACATTCGATGTATATACTCTGCCTCCTGGGCATCAGTCACTCGGATAAACAGTGTTGACCCGATATGGTCGTGGCATCGAGGCACGAAAAAAAGAGGAATCGATTCCCTCATTCGCAACTCAAAGATTGACCAAACAAATTGCGCGCAACTTAAACCTCTGTCCAACCAACTTAAAACTCTGTCCAACCAACTTAAAGCTCTGTCCAATCTTATAATCACCCACAACCAACTTAAAACTCTGTCCAATCTTATAATCACCCACAACCATGGTTAAACAGGAGGATTTCGCCGTGGAGCAGTTTATGGACAAGTATGAGACCAACATCAAGTACAACATGGCCGAGACATGCACCGAATCCATCTCAATTTCGCAACTCTTTGACTTGATCCCCGACGATTCAAGACCCACCATGGACAAGATCTTGTCCACCAAGCTTACTTATGGCCACATCAGGGGCTCGCCCGAGTTGAAGCGCGCAATTGCCGCTCTCTACAATGAGGAGGGGGAGCTGACCATTACCCCGGACAATATAGTCATCACCAACGGCGCCATTGGCGCCAACTTTCTCACATTATACTCCCTCGTCGACGCTGGAGACAAGGTGATCTGCGTCGACCCGACATACCAGCAGTTGTCGTCAGTGTCGGCCGTGTTTTCCGGGTCCAAGGCCAATGTCATCCCCTGGAAGTTGGAGTTTGACCAGGGGTACCAGCCCGACTTGGATCTGCTCCGCCAGCTTATTGCCACCCACGCGCCCAAGCTCTTGATCATTAACAACCCCAACAACCCCACGGGCTGTGTGTGGGGCGACCGTACGATGGCGGCGATTGTGGCGCTCTGCCAGCAGCACGACATCTACCTTCTTTGCGACGAAGTGTACCGCCCATTATACCACCACTACACGGAGGACACGCCCAAGTCAGTTGTGAGCTACGGGTACGAGAAAACCATATCCACGTCCTCCGTGTCCAAGGCATTTTCGCTCGCCGGGTTGCGTCTCGGGTGGGTAGTGACGCGCGATCAACCCGTGCTTGACAATTTGTGGTCCAAGCGGGACTACAACACCATCTCGGTGTCGATGGTGGACGACATGTTGGCGACGGTGGCGTTGCAGCACTATAAACGTATCCTCGCCAGGAGCTACGCCATCTGCAACGCCAACTTGCAAGTCTTGGACGACTACATTGCCAGCACCAATCTCTTGTCGTGGGTCAAGCCCCAGGGCGGGTCCACCGCGTTTATCAAGGTCAATATTGACGCGGTGGACACGTTGCAAATGTGCCAGGAGTTGGCCGAGAAGCAGCAGACGTTGATTGTACCGGGAGAGGTGTTTGGTGGGAGAAGGGGTTATTTGAGAGTTGGCTTTGGCAATAGCGTCAACGATATCAAGCACGGGTTGGACCAGTTGACGATATATTTCAACCTGAAGGGGTATAAGTTTGCCCAGAACAATTAGTAATAAATTTGTCACATTTTTTAACCAAAAGAATAACTCCCCCCAGGTTTCTCTGCATGTCCTTTTTTTTTTTGCACAGTTACGATACCATCATTTATTCCCGGTGACTTGCGCTTAATGTTTTGATTTATAATTAGCAATATCTCCACAGCTTCCCTTCTGGTTGTTGTTGTCGTGGGGGGATATGACCAGAAGAAGGAAAGATTACCCAATCACTGGTGCTGCAAAGTTTAATTCCGGACACACGGCTTTGTGGGAAGTGAGGGGGTACTGCTGCTGTGCCGTCTTGCCGTTCCGCTCTTGCCCCGCCCCCCCGTTATTCTTCTCCTCCTCCTTCGTTGCCTTGGTACCTTGCATCCACTAAACCGGTGTTTTCACTCAGATCGTTGTGGATATTCTCGTCCGTCGTAGCTCGTGCTACCCATGCTCAGGTTGAGTTCACTTCTGATTCCGCTTGCGCACTATTCGCCGTGCCAGAGGGAAGAAGGAAAAAAAAAAAAAAAAAAGATTGGCACGATTCTAAATTTAGCAACTTCTTGATAAACGATGAAATTGGGGATCCCCGATGAGACCAGCGGGGGGAAGAAACGACGAACGACACTACTACTACTACTACTACTACTACTACTGCTGCTGCTGCTTCAATTCGATTGGCGACCACGCAGAGTGAAACAAAGAAGCGCCGCATAAACCTTCTTTTTTTGTGTTGGTGCCGTGCAGCGAATTTTTGGTAGGGTAGTTGTGATTGGTCCAAACGTGTTGATCCTCCACACTATGGCTCATCCCATAGTCAGAGGGAAGGGGAGGGGCACATCGAGCATTCACGGTTCACGTAAAAGTGCCGATGATTTCATCAGCTGGCTTTTGTACTCCCTTCCCACAAACTAAAAATAACTTTTCTTGTTTGTCTTTTTTTGCAATTACACAATTGAGCGAGCCCTGAAGAACTACTTAATAAGGACGGAACATCGTCGTCACGAAATTACACTCTACTCATAACTCCCCAAGTTTTTAATCTGCATTGCCGACAGAGTCCCATTGCTTCCACTCTGTCACATTCACCCACACAGTCACTCGCGCACACACAAAATCAGAGCGAAGGACAACCAAACAAAACAAAACAAATTAAAAAAAGAGAGAGGGGACCCAAATTTCAAACATACGAGACAAAGGGCTCATCACCAACAACCAAGAGCTCTCTACCATGTCGCAAGAAGAAGCACTACCCATCTACTACGGCCGCTCGGTCAACAAGGTATACAACCAGGAGTTCATTATAGATCGGCGGTTCAAGGTGGTCAAGGAGTTGGGCCATGGCGCCTACGGGATCGTCTGCTCCGCCAAATACGACGACGGCACCAGCAACAACAACAACAACAACAACGACGACGACGACGCCAACAACAACTCCTCCTCGTCTGACGGCTCGTATGTGGCGATAAAAAAGATCACCAATATATTCAGCAAAAAGATCCTCTGCAAGCGGGCGTTGCGGGAGTTGAAGTTGTTGCAATTCTTCAGGGGCCACAAGAACATCACCTGCTTATACGACTTGGACGTTATCCCCAACCCCATGACGGGCGAGTTCAACGAGATATACTTGTACGAGGAGTTGATGGAGTGCGACATGCACCAAATCATCCGGTCGGGGCAGCCATTGACCGACTCGCACTACCAGTCGTTTATATACCAGGTCTTGTGCGGGCTAAAGTATATCCACTCGGCCGATGTGTTGCACCGCGACTTGAAGCCGGGCAACTTGTTGGTCAATGCCGATTGCGAGTTGAAGATCTGCGACTTTGGGCTCGCTAGGGGGTTTTCCGAAAACCCGGAGCAAAACTCGGGGTTTATGACCGAGTACGTCGCCACCAGGTGGTACCGCGCCCCCGAGATCATGTTGAGCTTTACAAACTACACCAAGGCCATTGATGTGTGGTCGGTAGGGTGCATCTTGGCCGAGTTGTTGGGAGGGAAACCGATTTTCCGCGGCAAGGACTATGTCGACCAGTTGAACCAGATCTTGCTTATTTTGGGCACGCCCTCCGAGTCTACGTTGACCAAGATTGGATCGCACCGGGCCCAAAACTACGTGAGGTCGTTGCCCATAATGCGGAAAGTGAGCTACTCCCAACTATTCCCCGATGCATCGCCATTGGCCCTCGATTTGTTGGAACGGATGTTGACCTTGGACCCGCACAAGAGAATCACGGTGGAGGAGGCATTGAACCACAAGTACCTCGAGGTGTGGCACGACCCCAAGGACGAGCCCGAGTGCCAGGTCAAGTTTGATTTCAAGTCGTTTGAAACGGTGGACGAGCTAGATGAGATGAAGCAGTTGATTCTTGACGAGGTAAAGAACTTTCGCGAGTTTGTGAGAAAGCCTATTGAGGAGCAGCAGCAAATACAATTGCAGTTGCAGATCCAGCAGCAGGAGAAGCAAGAGGAGGAGGAAAGAAGGAGAGAGGAGGCAAAGATACAGCAGTATCAGAGCCAACACCTGCATCAACACGAGCAACACCAGCTCCAGCAACACCTGCATCAACACGAGCAACACCAGCAACACCTCCAGGAGAACCTCCACCACCAGTTCCAACACCAACAATACGACAACCCGCATAGCGACCACACCACCTTGCAAACAAACGTCTCCTCCAACACCCAAGACTACTACCAGATTCCCAAACCACAAGAGTTGAACGATTTCAACTACTCCAACTTGGAAGCCGCAGCCACCGCAACCACAACCGCGACTGCAACCCCGCCAGTGGCTCATGACACATCAATGACCGATGATCAATACTACAACGACGCGAGTTCAGACGCCGGTGCCGAGTACATGCGCTTGGAAGAAGAGCTCGGGTTCGGGTTGGATGGAAATAGCATCATGTTTAATAGCTTTCAGTAAACCCTAAATCTATACACGTCGCCATTCTTGGCAAAGCACCACACGGCCAGTTCGTCAATGTAAAAAGAGTCTAGCTTCCCGTCGTCAACGAGGCACGACAAGTCAATGGCCGCTACCGGGATCTCAATCGATGGGACTAATTTATCATTGACAACCGGCATCACAATCGTGTTGTACTTGGCTTGTTTCCTTCCATAGTGCCTCCTCATTCGAATGTCATAGAGCGACTTGTACAACGACAATACAATCTCAAGCTGGTCGGCAGTGTTGTTTGTTCTGGGTGCTACCCCCGTGGCCATCGCCGCCGATACATTGTTATCGTCCTGGAGCAAGCTGGTCATATTCATGCTGCCACTGATGGTCAAGCTGGTAAACGAAGGCGAGGTGAACAACGGGTTGGCGCCGTCGTCAATAGACTTGGACCTTGCGTGGGCCGAGAGCTGGGGCGCCTTTCGCGGAGCAATGGGACTGGGCGACTGGCTGACTAGGTGCAAGGGCGTCTTTCGCTCGTAGATGGACCGCCGTCTGCCCTCGCGCTTCCCCGCGGCCGGTGTCAGAGTCAGCGGCAGTTGGGGCTTTTTCACCTTGGGTAGGGCCTTGTAATCAAACTCCCAGAGAAACATCTTGCCGTCGTACCCGCAACTGACAATCTTGTACACTGAATTGTTGGCGCCGTTGAGCATAAACTGCACCGACTTTACGGTGTTGGTGTGCCCCTTGAACCGCCCCACAATCTGCACCACTTTGATTGTTGGCGGGACCTGTTCTTTTGATCTTGTGTTGACAAGCCGGTGTTGCTGAGTATCGGCACTGGCTCTAGACGTCGTGGAGGGAGATAGGAACTTGTCGCCCGAACCCACGCTGGTGAGCGTGCCGCTTCTCGACCTGCGTCCTGGAACTCCTGATGTTCCTCCCCCGCCCGTGTTTTTTGTCAACAACCCATTCACGTTGTAGTAGCTCATTCGGAAAACCTCAATCAAGTCTCCCTTGCCCACCACAGTAAAGAACTTGTAGTCCGGGGAAAACCCAATGTCGGTGATGCCGTCACTGAAATAGTTTGACACAATGTCGGTGACTAAGACGTGGTGGTTTTTGTTTGACACGTCTCCGTACTGCATCCCACAAGTGTATACGAAATCAAGGAGGCGAACAAACCCGTCGTCGGAGCCTATTGCCAAGATACAGGGCTGCGCCTCGATATACGGCTGGGGTCGGGAAGATGTCGTCGCTGCATCAGATACGGCTTCTGCTGCTGCTGCAGTGGAAACAGACATGGTCGAGGTAATCGCCGTGATGGCTTTGTGGCTCACCTTGAAATGGCCCACCAAAAACGGAGGATATTCTCCTGAAAAGTCGGGTCTTCCCAATGGACTGAGGTCAAACTTTCTGAAATACGTCAATGCCGAGTCCTTGCCAACAACTTGCTTCTTGTACTTGATTGGCTTTTCTGCGGGCGGAGCACATGGGTTGAGGATGTAGACTTCGCCGTTTGAAAAGCCCGCCACCACCAAAAACTCGTAGTTGGGGTGCCGCAATATTTCAAACGTGGTCACGGCGGCAATTTCAAGCGAGTCTGTGGGGATTTCAATGCCGAGGTTGTCAAACACTTGGTAGTGCAAATCGCGGAGTTTGATGACGATTATTTTGCCACAATGGAAGCCGCAAACCACTATTGGATCATTGTCAAGAACAAACGCAGCAATAGCCGTGACTATCAAGCCTTTCCCCTTGAATATCACCCGGAGCAAGGGTGTCTCGACAGCTTTGGGGGAAGCCTGGGTTCCCTCCTCCCCCGCAGGTTCGTTGGACGTTGCCGGTGTAGTGTGACAAAACTCGCCAGCACCATTCAACGCAATCACATTGAGCACATTCACGTGGGTCGACACCATCAACTTGGACGCGCCGTCCAACTCTTGCGGGTACCCCTCTATTAGTTCGATCTTGTCCACGACCGCTGGGTTGTCGTTTGCCAAGTCGCCAAAGGCCGCACCCGCACCTGCAGCGTCAGCCGTCTTTCCAAAGAAGCGATTTAAATTGGTGGCGATATTGTTGAATGGGTTCTTGGACTCGGCAAATGGATTTCGGGTATTGAGCCTGGACCCCACATCCACGATCCGCGTCATGCACCCGGGGTTCAAACTGATTGCTTTGAATGGGTCATGATTCAATGGGTTTACGTTTGCCCCAATGTGCATGTTGCCCTCGCTTCCCTTGCTGCTTCGCCCCACAAGCTCGGTGAACCTGGTGGTGATGTGGCGGGGCAACGACACATAAGTCGTGCTCTCCATCTCGTGCAACATGGGGCGGGCAATGTTCAAGTACGTGTCGTCGAGCCGCACAACCTTGGTGTCGGTGCTCGCCGTCACCGGCCACGACACTTCCTTATACCTTCTTGGGACTTCTTCTCCCCCCAACTGAAAGTGCGCATTGTCGTCGAGGTCGGCGGTGTAGCCAGGACAAACCGTGTTTAGAAAAGCCGCCTCCGGTGGCAATTGGTCTTTGGGCGCCGCTATCGGTGTTTGAGCCATGGTGTGGTGTAAGCAGTTGGTGTGTGTGTGTGTGTGTGTGTGTGGTATAAGCAGAGCCTAAACCCGTCAGATGCAGCCTAATGCATGTTAATTTAGCTTGCGGGTAACCCCAACCTGTTGCCGCTTGGAAATAGAAGGTAGTGTCCGAGTGGCGATTTTTCTGGCTCACTTTTTTTATATATGGGGGCTGGTTGACAATGTGCAGGACCACTGATTGTGAGGGAAAAGCCAGGAAGGGAAAGGAATGGGAAAGAAAAAAAAAAGAACCTGCTTTGGTGTACCAGAACACTTATAAGCACCATCACACGGGTAAAAGGCATGGCTACAAGAACATGGCAAGCAGTCAGACCCTCCAAGATAGAAGATATTTGAACAGTATGGGTTTCTAAAAGTAACTGTTGACCGTGACGACTTGACATACCACATTTTGGCGACGCTATGGTGTGAGCGCTTCAGACAGCAACTTGACAAAAAAACGTCAAAACAGGGGTTAAGTAGTCCAGTGAGGTGACACATGGGATTGTGATCTCTTGTGATCTCCCGTGGCTTGTACCACAACCCCCCTCCTCCCTTGAGACGGCCCTATCACTCCACGATGGCGGTGACGACACGACCGATTGTCGCCAAGCCCGCGACTCTGGACGAGCACACCGCGGCAGTCAACCCACATCCGTCAACTGAAGCCCTCGCGCCAGCCGCCAGCCGCCAGCCGCCGACAGTCAATGACTTTGTCTTGGTGGTGGTGGTGGAGGACGTGGCCGTCTCACGTGACTCTCGATTTTTTGTCGTGGCAAGTTCAATACCATCCCGCGAAAAAAGTGTCGACGACTTTCTGCTCCGTTTCCTTAGAGATAACAGGCGCAAGCACCACCATTTTTAAGGGTTTCCACCGACAGCATCAATCAAACCGAGCGTTGCGTCGTACCCCTCGCCACCCGCCCTGCCCACACATCCACTTGCCTCAGCCGATACCCCCGTTGCAGCTCGTTGTTTCCCCCCTTTATGAAAGATTTGCTGTCGCCCTCGCCCCCTTGCTTAAAAAAAAAATTTTTATTTTGTTGGTTGTTCATTCTTTCCACATCCAGACTGCAATAGTCAACTGTTCGATACTAACAACAACAACGACAACAACAAGCACCACCACCACGACAAGAAAGAACAGCTACGGCCAGCGATCAATCACCCGTGGACATCCACACACCTTAGTCATACCATACTATGGCAATACTACCCGCGAAAACCCCCAGTAAGGCCAAACAACATGCAGCTGGTGCCCGGTTCCGTCAACGGAAAATCTCCGTCAAGCAGCCACTCACAATCTACAAGCAGCGCGACCTCCCTCTGCTAGATAGCAATGAGTTGGAGCCCAGTCAGGTGCACCACCTCAACAATGTGGCGGCGCCTGCCGGCCAACCCCTGCGCGACTTGCATGCGGTGGAGACTGGTGTCGACAAGAACGAAGAGGACGAGGTCCACCTCCAGCAGGTGATCAATGCCGCCCAAAAGGCATTACAGGGATCGAAGAAGGAAGATGCTCGAGAAGGAGGAGGCTCGTCTGGGGTATATATCCCCACCCCCGATGCGTCCAAGATATGGCTCGAGGCCAAACAGTACTACAACGACCAAAAGTATAAGGAACCAGAGTCGTACATCAAGTTCAGCGCCACCGTTGAAGACACAGTTGGGGTAGAGTATAACATGGACGAGGCGGACGAGGAGTTTTTCAGAGATGTGTTGACCAAGAACTACCCCGCCGGCGCAAAGAAAAAGTCCGAGGAGAATACGCGAAAGTGCACCGAGCTCGAGTTTGAGACCATCTGTGACCGGTTGGAAAAGACCATTGAGGCGAGGCAGCCATTCTTGTCGATGGATCCGTCCAACATACTATCATACGAAGAGCTTTCGACATACATTATAGACCTGTTCAAGAGCGCGGTCAAGACGAGCAACCCCTATGTTGAAATAGGCGGCAGTCTCGAGTACATCCTGACCACGGCAATCAAGGAAAGGCTAGCGAAGGAGTTAAAGTGGGAACCGTTTGCCACCATTTTTGACAAGAACGTACACACTGCCGCTTCGCAAGTACGGCCCATCCCCAAGCTATTTGAACTCTTTGGCAAGCCCGTGTACAACCATTGGAAGGAGCGGAAAATTGAGCGCAAGGGACGGTCCATCCACCCCAGTTTGCGGTTTGAGGACCCTAATGCCAACGAAAAGGACAACGATGCCGATCCGTACATTTGTTTCCGGCGCCGTGAGTTCCGCCAGGCGCGTAAAACGCGGCGAGCAGACGCCTTGGGCGCCGAGCGGATCCGGATGTTGCAAAAGTCGTTGCACCGCGCCCGCGACTTGATCTTGAATGTCAGTGAGCGAGAAGTGTTGCACTTGCAGAATTTGGAGGCCGAGCACCAGGTGTTCCAGCTCCGATCGGAAACCAAGACCTTGAAGAGGGAATTGGGCATCAAGGGCGACGAGCACTTGTTCATCTCCCACAAGAAACGGAAAGTCATCAAGCCGAAGGAGGAGGACGGCGAGCGCGAAGCCAGGCACAAGGAAAAGAAGAAGGAGGCAGAAGCAGCGGCCAGGCAGAGAGCCCTACAGCTGCAGCAACAACAACCGCTACTGCAGCAACAACAGCAGCAGCAACAGCAACAACAACAGCAAGCAGAGGGAACGTCGACCAACCAACCGTATGTCAAGCTACCACCATCCAAGATTCCCGAAATGGACCTTGTTACGGTTTCGTTGGTGTTGAAGGAAAAGAACGATACCATCAAACGTGCCGTTTTCGAAAAGTTGCGCAAGCGGAAGGAACAGGACCGGGGCTATATCAACTTGACAGACGACCCATACGAGCCCATGTTTGACATTTCCACCAACAACAATGCCAAGGAGTTGAGCCACGTGCCATACTCGTCCATAGCCGCCACTACGTTGCACCAATTCAACACGTCCAACTATGTCAATGACCAGTTGAAGAAGTTGCTCGAAGAGGGTAAGCCGTTGCCCGGGGTGAAGACGTTCCGTGGCGCCAACGGCGAGCTTGTCCCCACCAAAGCGTTCCCGCACATCCTGTCGTTGCTCAACGACAAGTTGACCAACAACAAGTACAACTCCGCCAGCTATATTGCCCAGTTGTTGCACAACATTGAGACCAGCAATTTCAGCGTGTACACCAACGGATACCAACAACAGTCCCGGTCGTACGACAGCGACACCAAAGTGTCTGAGCCCATCTTTCGACTTCGAAAGAGAGCCGGGAGGGCTAATAGGGTGTATGTGGACCGAAGGGGGTTGACCAAGGATGTGGTTGACGAGTTTATGAGCTTTTCTGATGACGATGACAACAACGCCGAGGATGCTGAGGGGGGCGCCACCAATGTCTATGCCAGCACCAGAGACCGGTACAAGCGGTTGGCGTCAAACTGGAAATTTGACAATGACTTGTCAGAGACGCAAAAGAGTGTGTTGGACCCCTTTAGTTTGGACCCATCGAGGCTTAACAGTATCAGCGACGACACGCAGTCTATAAGATTTGGCTCGATGTTGTTGTCAAAATCATACGGTTTGTTGAAGGAGTCTGTGCAGCAAAAGCAGCAGTTGTACTTGCAGCAAGCCAGAATGAGAGCCATGCAGCAGCAGCAGCAGCAGCAGCAGCAGCAACAGATGGCCACCAAGCAGCCACAATCGCAGCCCCAGCCACAACTGCAGCCAGTGACACAGCCGCGGAAAGGTGGCCAGAAGGGTTCCCCAACTAGCTCGTCGCCAGTATCACAGACGGCAGCACTCCCCGGAACCGCGCCTCAGCGAACACCCAGCCAATCAAGCATCAACTCCCGGTCATCGGGAGGCTCCGTGCGCCGGGCGCCAGCGCCAGTGGCGGAACCAGCACACCAAAATGCATAGAGTTTAAACAAACTTGCATGATAGACGATAATGAAGGGAAACCAGCCTATGATGAATACACACACACACACACACAAATGCTTATATAGAAAGTGGTTACCTCGTAGGACCGTATTTTAATGTATTATACTTTTTTTCTTGCCACACAATACACTGGTGCAGCGCGCCACAGTGCAGAATGGGTGGGGATATGTTGCTGAGCTGACAAATTGGCTTTAGTTCAGTAACAACAACTCTTTCAGCTCAACATGTCACTCAAGAATTTGATTGTGTTTGGTGCTCATGGCAAGGTTGGCCAGCAATTGATCAAGTTGATTGCCGAGCCGAGCTCAGCGTACAAGGCAACCGCCGTTGTCCGCAACAGCACCCAGGAACAGACAATCAAGGATATTGCCCACAACTCGCCCAACATTCGTGTTTCGCAATTCACTTTGGACGATGCCAAGGTTCAAGATATCGCCAGCCAGATCAAGGGCCACGACGCGGTGGTGTTTACGGTGGGGTCCGGGGGCAAGAACCTCCTCCAAGTAGACTTGGATGGTGCCGTCAAGAGTTTCGAAGCCAGCGTGGCAGCCAATGTCTCGAGATTCATTATCGTCAGCGCCGTCCACGCCGACAAAAGAGACTATATCGACGCCTCCCCCATCAGAAACTATTTCATCGCCAAGCACTATGCCGATAGAATCTTGGCCAATGAGTTTGGCAGCAAGTTGGACTACACCATTCTCAAGCCATCAACTCTTACTGACGAGAAGGCAACGGGCCGCATCCGGCTTATCAAAACCACCAGCAAAGACACTGGTTCTGTGACCCGGGCTGACGTAGCCCGCGTCATCTACCTGATCATCAACGACAAAAACACCTTCCACAAGGCGTACGATTTTGCCAATGGCGATTTCGAAATCACCGATTCAAAGATTTACTAAAAAAATGTGTATAACGTCTATAACTATTTGTTGTGTTTTCATTTTTTAAAACAACCCCTCAATCTCGCCGTCGTCGTTGACTTCCACATTCATAAACCCAGCGTGCGTGGGCAACCCAGGAATGGTCATGATTTCAGCAGCCAACGCGTACAAGTACCCGGCACCGGCCGAACACCTCACTTCCCTGATGGGTACCGTGAACCCCGTGGGCACACCCTTTAATGCCGGGTCGTGGGACAACGAGTACTGCGTCTTGGCGATGCAAATAGGCAACTTGTCGTACCCCTGTCGGGTGTATGTTTCAATTTGTTGCTTGGCCAACGGCGACAACTCAATGTCGGCAGCGCCGTACATCTTGCGGGTGATGGTTCTAAGCTTGTTCTCCACCGTATCTTCAACGTCATAGAGGTATTGTTGCTTACCCAGTGGAGCCAATTTCACAGCCTCAACCACAGATTGGGCCAATTCAAGCGCGCCAGCACCGCCCTTGGCCCAGTGGTTGGAGGGCACGGCAAAGTCGGCGCCCGCCTTTAAAGCCTGTTCCTGAATCAACTTGATCTCGGCCTCGGTGTCGGTCTCAAACTGGTTGATGGCAACCACCACGGGCACGTTGTATTGCTTAATGTTGGCAATCTGCTTGGCCAAGTTGGCACACCCTTGCGCAAGAAAGTCCAAGTTCTCAGTCACGTACTCGGTTGGTAAGGGCTGGCCGGGCTTGACGTCGGTGGCTCCTCCATGCAACTTCAACGCCCTCGACGTGGCAACCAACACAACAGTGTCGGGCTTGAACCCAGAAGCGCGGCACTTGATGTTGAAGAACCGCTCGCCGCCCATGGTGAAATCGAACCCGGCTTCAGTAACCACAAACCCCTTTTGGCCAGCATTGATTGGGTTGGATGGCGACGTTAATTTGAGCGCCAACTGGTCGGCAATCACTGAGGATGCGCCGATGGAGATGTTGGCAAAGGGACCTGCGTGCACAAACACGGGGGTCCCCTCAATCGTCTGCATCAAGTTGGGCTTGATGGCATCCTTCAACAACGCCGTGATGGCGCCAGCACAGCAAACGTCCTCGGCAGTAATGGCGGCGCCAGTGTGCCTCTGTGTACCAACCACAATCCTACCCACTCGTTGTCTCATATCCTTCAACGAGGTGGACAATGCCAAAATCGCCATCAATTCGCTGGCAACGGTAATGTCCATACCCGTTTTCCGGGGTGGAAATTTGGACGCTTCGTTCTTGCCCTGTCCAATAGTGATTTCCCTCACAAACCGGTCATTACAATCAACAACACGCTTGATCGTGACCGACTCCGGGTCAATGTCCAACTTGGCAAACTTCTCCACCTCCTCAGGAGTCAAATCGTCGGGGTTGGTTTTGGCAATGCCCAACTTTTCCAACCTCTTCAACATCGAGGGGGTGAATGTTCTCGTGCCGCCCTTTTTGGCCGGAACCAACCGCTTAAAGAACCCACCAATAGATTTGGAGGTGGCTTCGTGGAACATTCTCGTGTCCACCGCCGCGCACAACAAGTTCTGGGCCGCACTAATGGCGTGGATGTCGCCCGTCAAGTGCATGTTGAACTCGTCCATGGGGATGACCTGCGAGTAGCCACCGCCCGCAGCCCCGCCCTTGACCCCGAAAGTGGGTCCCATAGAGGGCTGTCTCACATTGGCAATAGAGTTGTACCCCAAGTGCGCGCCAAGGGCTTGTGTCAACCCCATGGTGGTGGTCGACTTGCCCTCGCCCAAGGGAGTTGGGGTGATGCCGGCAACTAAAACATAGTTGCCTTTATCTTCCACCGACCCCTCCACTTGTTCGTCCAACCGGCCAACCACGCTCTTGGGGTCGACTTTCGCCTTGAAATGGCCATATGGTTCCAATTCTCGGTCAAGGATCCCCAATTCGGCGGCAATTTTGGTAATCTTTTTCGGTTTTTGTGCTCTCGAAATGGCAATGTCGGACGGCACGGGAGTTTTGAGGTCCAACTCCAACGGCCTGAATGCGTGCTCGTGGGCCTTTTTGGCGTGGATCAAGGATGCGTCAAACACGTTGGAACACAACATGGCAACAGTCATGGGGCCCACACCACCGGGAACGGGGGTGATGAACGATGCCTTTTTGGCCACTTGGTTATAGTCAACGTCGCCCACCAACTTCCGGCCGCTCTTGGCCAGTGGGTCCTCCTTATAGTTGATACCCACATCAATGACAATGGCGCCCTCCTTGACCCAGTCGCCCTTGACAAACTCCGGGATGCCAACAGCGGCGACAATAATGTCGGCCTGCGAAACCACACCGGGCAAGTCTCGCGTGTGGCGGTGGCAGATGGTCACGGTACAGTCTTCGTTCCGCAACATGGTGGCCACTGGCGTCCCTACAATGTCTGATCTCCCAATGACAACGGCATTCTTTCCGCGCAAGCTGACACCCGTGGTTTTGATCAACTCCATGATCCCGTTGGGCGTGCATGGCTTGAAGAAGGGGGTGCCGCCTCTCTTGGACAACTGGCCAACATTATAGTGGTCAAAGCCATCGACATCCTTATCGGTGACAACCGAGTTGGTCACCAACGTCTCGTCAATGTGTTTGGGCAATGGCAATTGGATAAGAATCCCATGGACCTGGGGGTCCTTGTTTAATTTTTCAATCTCCTCCAACAAGTCGTCCTGGGCAATGTCGTCCGCGAGCTTGATCAAGTTGGAGTTGATGTTGGAAGACTGGGCCGCCTTGAGCTTGGACTTGACATAGGCCGAAGAGTCCGGTCTATTGCCGACTTGGACAATGGTCAAGCTGGGCTTGAATTTGAGAATAGTGGACGATCCAGCCGCGTCAAAGTGTTTTTGGTTGTACTCCACAACCTTGGCAGCAACGTTTTCCCTCACTGATTTGGCGAGCTTGGTTCCGGAAACCACAACGGCGTCGTAGGCGACAGCCGTGCAGTGCAAACTCCGCAACTGGGATGCAAGGCACTGCCGAACAATAGTTGGTCGAGGTCTGAACTTAAGCATCTGAGGTGGTGGTGGTTGAGATGTTTGTTTGTGAAGCTTGTGAAAGGAGGGGAGACAAGACTGATGCTCTTCTCCTGTAATTTTTTTTTCTTGTGTCTAACCGTCTTGGCTTCTGCTTTTGCTTTTGCTTTCGCTGTCTCTTGGGGGGAGTGAAAAATTTTTCAGTACGTCGGAGCTGGTTCCCGCTGGTTCCTGCTGAGAAATAATGAGTCACGTAACCGCAGCGAAGGGGGTGAGTGCTGGTGCATTCTACAACAGCTTTTGGTCAATGGCACTTGGTCTCATGGCATACTCACCACTCCCAAGGACCCATTTCCTTGCAGCAGACAGAGTCATAAAAATGCTTATCTCGTTATTCATGTGTGTTGACTCCTCTGACCAGAGTCAAATTCCAGTCTATTACTTGACTCGGTCAGCGCTACCCTCTTCCACGGCAACTACAGCGTCTACCTCTACCTCTGCCTCCTCAGCGGCTCCCGCATCCGTCTCGCTCCGCAACTGGTACAACATCGCCTGTGCCCTCAGCACGGTGTGGCCAAGATTTGTTGGCAGGGCGTTTTCTTCACGCGCACCCCTTCGCGTCGTCATTCTCCGCTTCAAGTTGTTGACACTCTCGTAACTGCTGTTGTCAAGCACCGCCACCGCGGTTGCTGACCCCTCCGGTAGCGGCTCCTCCGCGGTTGAGTAGAACGACAACGCCCGGCTCCGTCTCGCTCGCCGATCCTTCGTCTTGGACCTCTCGGACGGCACGGTGGACTTTAGCTTTTGCAACAAAGAGTCAATGACGGCAGAAGACTCTTCTGCCGTGTCGACAACCTCCTTTTCGTCCGCCATTGCCTCCTCACGTGCCCGCTCTTTCTCGGCAATCTTATCTTCGAGAATCTTTCGCCTGGTTTCGTATGCCCTTTGCTCCTCCTCGCGCTGGATGTTTTCGTAATGAGCGCGCTTGAATTCGTTGATAAACACCACAAACTTGTGGAAAAACGACGTTTTGGCACTAGCGTCGTTGGGACTCTCGCCAAAAAACAACATCAACGAGCTCAACTCGGAAATCGTGCTTTTCAAGTGTGTCTGTAGCGTGGCATTCTTGCCCCGTGCACTCCGCATGGGATCCCCAATCGCTTTCAAGATCTTGTCGTCGGGGTGGAGGTTTTTCGGATTGCTGAGTTTTCCCCGGTTGATTGCATCCGTGATTGTTTTGACCGAGTTGTCCATGTCTTGACAATCAGTCTCCAACTGCTCGATCGAGATGTTTTGCAACTGGCACAACGCACCCAAATCGTCAACAAAGTCGCCGTACTCTGGGAACGTGTTTCTTATAATCTTTTCAATATAGTGCAAAAACGTCATGGTGTTCAGGTCATCCTTCATAAACTTGAGCCGTTGCAAAGTGTCCAACTTGAACCCGCCCGCTTGCTTTGAGTCATCGTTCATAAAGTTGCCCACCGACCGGATTATCCCCAAAACACTCCGCAAACTTTCGGAAGTGCGCAAGCATTCGGTGGCCTCATTCACGGCATCGAGTTTTGCCGTCAAGTCAAAGAAATCCTTGCGGTACGTTTGGCTAAACAACAACGCCTTGGACCGCGCCTTCCAATAGTGGCGCAAGTTATAACACAACTCGAGGTAGATTCTATCGGCCCTCTCCAACTCCTTAGGGTCTTTCTTGGGTTTCTTGCCGCTTCTTGGATCGCTTGAATACGGAGCCAAGTGTTTGAACAAACCATCGCCCACTTCGAGCAACATGTCGCTGTTGAAAAACTCCAACACGCTGGTGTTTTCCACTATATCGGGATGACACTTTAAGATCTTCAGCACAAGAAGGGTCTCGCTGGTGCTGGCAAACATGTGCAAGTTGATTCCAAATTGCTGCGCCAAATCGCGAGAGAGAAACGAAACTTTGGTTGGCTTCAGCCAAACTTGGGCTTTGGCGTCAATGGCGTTGCCCTTTTTCTTGATCGTCGATGCTTTGGCGACAAACACGTTTTCAACCTCGCCAAGAACACCCTCTTCGATCAACTTGTCGTACAATGCCTCGTGCTCAATGTCGTTCCAGAAAGTCTTTTCGATATTGTCCAACTTGTCCCAGTGCATCTGCTTCAATTTGTGTTTGGGGCGTATGGGGGGAGCAAATGCTGGGGCTGGAGCAGGTGCTTCTTTGGGGATCTCGGCATGTTTGACTGGACTGAAAGGCTTTGGTGCATTGATTGAGGGAAGTGGGGGTGGGGGAGGTGGGGGAGGTGGTGGTGGGGGAGGTGGTGCATTCTGAGAACCCGAACCCTTTGCCTTAATTTGGTCCAACAATGCCGGCAACGGATGTGCTGTGGAGGTATTGTTGAGCATAGAAGGTAGAGGCGGAGGAGGTGGTGGCGGCGGCGGTGGAGCTGCAGAATTGGCGTTCATAAACCCAGGCAATGGTGGAGGTGGAGGCGGTGGTGGAGGTTGAGCAGTCGTATTCATAAACCCAGGCAACGGCGGTGGCGGCGGTCGTGGAGCTGCAGAACTGGTGTTCATAAACCCAGGCAACGGCGGTGGCGGTGGCGGTGGTGCTGCAGAATTGGTGTTCATAAACCCAGGCAACGGCGGCGGCGGTGGCGGTGGTGCTTGCAAGCCCCCTATATTTACCGAAACCAGCTCCGGACGTGGCTGGTGTAGCACCAATGTACCCTCTGACAGTGTCCTCCCATTGGGCGAAGTCCTGGAGCTAAAGAGGCCCGGTGGTGTGGGTGGCCGTGCTAGCACTGATGACCCTGCATCTTTTAGTTCTCCATATATGCCATCATTACGCAACATAGTCCCGCTCAATTCACCCGAGGAACCGTTTGCAGCCCGAGACTTGAGGCCGCGGGTCTTGTCGTCCTCGAGGTGCTTGATTTTCCTTTGCAACAATGATATTTGCCTTTCCTGGAGATCCAACTTTGCACCTTGGCTTGTATGGTCACGGAGTAGTTTTTCAAAATCGTTTGTTCCCACCTGCTGCTCAAGCAATGCCTTTTCTTGCTTGAGTGTTGCCAACTCGCCCTGCAACTTCTTTGACTCGGCAATTGCGCGGCGCGCCATATCGTCGGTACCCAACCTGTCCATCAACGCTTGTATCGTAATGTTCAACACCGACTCGGCGTCTGACCCCACAATGCGCGTTCCACTGCTCACATGCTGCAATATGGCGTCCACCAACACGAGAATCTTTTGCGTATCTTGTACAGAACGGCCCGACTGCTTTAAATCGCGCACCTTTTGTAGAATGCTCTTCATCGTGTCGTCCTCGTCCTGGCCCTTGCCAAGCTGTTTGTCTGGCACCCTCGAGTCTGTGGCGCTGTCGGCTGTGAGTTCCGTGGGGTTCCGGTGCTGTTCCCCGCTGCCTTCAAAAGTGATGTAGTCCGATAAACTGATTCGTCGAGCAGCGGCTTGTGGTGGGTGTTTCTTACTCTGCGCCTGCTTCGTCGCCATAAAATCATTATAGTCCTCCTCGGCAAATGCCTCATACCGTTCAATCTCGTCGTCGATCCTGTCGTCCTCGATCCGTCTTAGTCGCTCGGTAATGTTGAAAATATGTGCGTTTCCAAGGTCCCGTCGAAGTGCTATACGCCGCGACATGGTGCCGGCAACATCGATAATGGAGTTGATCAAGATCATCGTGATGGCGGCATAGTTTTTCAAGTTTGACTCTCCCGAGAGTTTGGACCACGAATGCTTGATAATCAACTCCTCAAAGGCATAGAGCCACGGCTGGAAAACCGACGCACCTTCTTCGTGCTGGTCGTCAAAGAGTTGTTGCTGCTGCTGCCGCTGTTGCTGTCGCAAGGACTCCAACCCTTCAAGAAACGTTTTGAGCAATATCGTGTTGCGACACAACATGACAACAACCAAAACCTCGGTGACCAAGATCCTGGTGGTTAACCGCGGTGACACCAACGAGTGGATTAGGGCTTTGACAACGTGCACCTTGTTCACCATTCCAGGGTCACCCTCGCCAAGGTCTCGCTGCGAGTTGATGTGCTTCAAGCATTTCACAATCACGTACTCCTTGTCAAACTCTTCGTTGGACTTGATGCTCTTTTTGTTGATTCGTGAGAGGATAACCCCGAGCGCCGTTTCGCCCTGGGCTTGGGAAAACCCCTGCATCCAGGTGACCCCGTGCAGCTTGATCATTGCATTGTCGGCCAACTTCTTTTCAAGCTTCTTGCAGTCCCTGTAGGTCAACTTGTTGCTCATGATTCGCGACACAAACCATTCGGGGGACCCGTCCTTGCTTTTGAACTTGCGGTTCATGGCGCCCAAAAGGCTTTCGTCGTTGGATACTCCAGATCCAAACGAGTCGAACGAGAGCCGCTTATCGTCTTGCGGCAGGAGCTTGGTGACGGAGGCAGTCCTTTTCGTCCCCGGTTTGGTCACTGCGGGTGGTATGGCAATGGCAACTGCTGCTCCATCTGCCGCGCCGTCATCATCATCACCGTCGGATACCTTTCTCACTACCGCACCCCTTCGTGCCAGGTATTCCTGCGACAAGTGCCGGTCGGCTTGGCGTGATAGTTTAGGCAAGTCGAACTGGGTATTTGTTTCGTTTTCTCTTAGTAGCAACTCCCACTTTCTCTCCACTGGCTGCTCCCTCAACGTTTGAATTGCCTCGGCGGGAAACGCTCTTATGGATAGTAGCTTTTCAAACAACTGGGCAACCACCTCTGCTCGCGGTATTTGCGTCTTGTAGCTCGACGCCGTGTTGAATGTCTCGACAACTTGGCTGCTGGTATTGAGCTTTGACGTCACGTGCAAGGTGCCTGAGTGGATGGACCTTGTTCGCGACAGAATCGATTCATTGTCGCTGGACGAATCCGAGTTGAGCCTCTTGCGGAATGCGTTTGGCGGCGGTGGCAAGTCGTCGCTTGACAACCCGTGCCCTGCCAAACCAAGTCCCACCGACGCCAAATCTTGGTCATTGGGCGGGGCTGGTGGCCGGGGGTCTAGCGACGAAAAGCTTTCTGTGCTTCCGATTCTGTTTGAAAGTACTTTGCGTGGCTCCTGGGTGGGGGGGTGTGTGTCGTGGGTGAGCTCCTCCTCTGGCTTGTCCAATACCTGGCCAAAGTTTAGCAAGGACCGAGACTTTTGTAGCTTCTTGACCCCCTTGGTAAAGAGGTTTGGCCGTTTGGGCTTTGTCGTCGGATTTTCGTCGGTCCCAAGCGCAGGTAACTCATCTCTTTTATGCATGGGTATTAACTGGAAATCCACTGGTTCAGTGTGGGATCAATTCAGATCGATGATGGTGTGTGGTTCCCTTTGTGTTGATCTGCACGACCTCACACACAAATCTTTTTTTCTTTCCTTCTCCCTTTGTTTTGTTTTTGTTTTTGTTTTCTTACGCGACAGCACAATTTCCCACAGCTCTGCTGCCAAATAGTTCACCAACCTTATACACCAACCTTGTTCCCACAGCATGCCGTCATCGAAAAAGACCAGTCCCGGCAATGGCCAGCGGTCTATATCTGACTTTTTTGCTGCGTCGCGAAGCAAGCCGCACTCGTCAGCCCCCGCATCTTTCAAATCGCCCACATTGAATCGGACAGGGTCGTTTCTCTCCAAAGCCATCAGCACCAGTTCTGGCTTTGACGAAACCCCAAGCTCCGACACGTCACTCGACACTAGCATGGAAGTAAACAACTTTCGCAACCCCGCATTGACCAAATCGTTTTCAAAAAATGGTGGGTTTGTTGACGACGATGACATTGTCATTCTTGGCGAGCGAGAGCTCAATAGGTCGGTGGTTTCCCTGTTGAAACGGTCCAACACCGACTTGTTGGATACCATTGGCAGCAGCCAGCAGCCACGAAAGGCCAACAAGTTCAACTCGGTGGGGGAGAAACCTTCGGTGCGGCTGCAACGAGAAACGCCCACCATCCTAAGTGCGCAACAGATGCAAGTTGTCGACGCCGTGGTCAACCAGAAACTCAACGTGTTCTACACCGGTAGTGCCGGTACCGGTAAATCGGCCGTGTTGCGGGAGTTGGTCGCGAGACTATGCGACAAGTACGGCGACCGCGTCGGGGTCACCGCCTCTACAGGAATGGCTGCCGTCAACATTGGCGGGCAAACGGTTCATCGGTTCTTGGGCGTCGGTCTCGCCAAGGGGTCACCACTAGAGGTGGCCAAAAAGATCACCAGCAACACCAGCAACAAGCGCAAGTGGGAACAGCTCAAGGTGTTGATCATCGACGAGATCTCCATGATTGATGGACTTTTGTTTGACAAGTTGGAGAAAGTGGCCTGTATTGTCAGAGGCAACCAAAAACCATTTGGCGGTATCCAGATTGTGTTGTCGGGCGACTTTTTCCAATTACCGCCCGTGTCAGGAAGGGACGGGCCGCGGGCCAAGTTCTGCTTCGAAGCCAGTGCGTGGCAGAAGGTGGTGAAAAGAACCATTCTTCTCACCCAAGTGTACCGTCAAAAGGATGACGACCTCGTGGAGATGTTCAATGCCGTGAGAGCGGGGCTGATGACGCCGCGTATCGTGCAGGAGTTTACCGGTCTTTGCCGCGCCGTGCACTACGACGACGGCATTGAGCCCACAGACTTGTTCCCCACCAAGGCCCAAGTGAAACGCGCCAACAATCTCCGTCTTGAGAAATTGTCGGGCCCCGTGGAGACCTTTACGGCCAGGGACACCGTCAACAACGAGTACCAGGTAAAGATGTTGGACGAGTACTTGCGTATCGACAAGGAGTTGGTGTTGAAGGAGGGCGCGCAGGTGATGTGCGTCAAGAACATGGACGATACCTTGGTCAATGGGTCTGTGGGGGTGGTTTTGTTTTTCACCACCGCCAAGTTGTTCTACAAAGCCAGGGATCTATTTGGCGAGCTCCAGGGCGACCTCATTGACGTGATGAAGTTGTTGTACGCGAGGATAGGACGACAGGTTGCATGGACTCCCAAGGAAGAGCAAATCTTTAATGGGCTCTCGGCCTCCATAAAGGAAGCATTCCTTGAGCTAAGCCAAAGTGCTGCCAAAGAATCCATCTCCGATGTCTTGCCCGTGGTGGAATTTGTGTTGGGCGGGGTCCATCGCATTACGCTTGTGGAGAGAGAAGAGTTTACGATTGAAACCAAGTCCAAACCGTCAACGTCGTCGTTGGCAGACCGCGATAGTGTTGCCAGGGTCCAGCTTCCTCTCTTGCTCTCGTGGGCCATGTCGATCCACAAGGCTCAGGGGCAAACCATTGAGAGGTTGAGGATCGACTTGCGAAACGTGTTTGAGGACGGACAAGCGTATGTTGCCTTGTCGCGAGCCACCTCGAAGGAGCGGTTGGAGGTGAAGAACTTTAGCGTGCGAACAGTCACTGTCAATGAACGGGTCAAGAAGTTTTATGAAATGATTAGCACATGATGGTGATGGCCGTTAGATAGATCTATAGGTATAGAGTTGCATTGTGATGAGTCAGAACTGCTGAGATAGCACTGCATAGGAAAGTAACACCTTCCGTGCTCATCTTAGTAAGGAAAAGAAAAACTGAATACTTTCAAGATCTTTGAAAAAACTCCTCAACACCAAAGCACACTATGAGTGATGAAACACATTTCTCGGGCGATTTGGGATACAACGGGTTCCCGGTATCTCTAAACTACTTTACATCGTTGCCCGATGTCTCCTCACTAGTCTCGCCCGAACTAGTTGTCATTTTCAAATCATTATTGAAGAAAGACCCCAAGACCAAAGAAAAAGCGTTGAACGACCTTCTTCGCTATGAAGGCACCAGCACCTTTGACGACTTGACGATAATGGCTTGGATCAAGGCGTACCCCAAGCTTGCCATTGACAACTCAAGAGGCACGCGTCAGTTGGCGCACCAAGTACAAGGAAAGATTTTGGAAACTGTTGGTGGCAAAACCTATAGCAAGTACTTGAAGACCACCATGCCGGTGTGGCTAATGGGGCTATACGACCCGGATAAAACCGTGGCAAATGCCGCCAGCAAGTCACTCTTGGATGCATTCCAGGGCGACTCCTCCAAAGTTGAAAAAGTGTGGACCATCTTTTACGACCAAATACTCGGCCTCGTTGGCACCATCACGAACGTCGAGTCTCCCGAGACATTGTCAGACAAGAGATACTCCAGTGAAGATGCGATAAACACAAAGTACTATAGAGCCTTGGTGTGTGCCATCCACTTGTTGGTCAAGGTGATGCAGGTGAAGGACAAGTCTTTTGAGAAAGTCAGCTTTATTCTCGAGTCTGATGTGCTTTGGGACCATTTGGTGACCAGCGTGCAGGAGTCCACCATGAACTTGGGCTTGTTCCGCGCCTTGTTGAATCTTATAACTACCGTGTTTGGCACTCCAGAAAGAGAAACCCCCCATATTCAGACCAAGACGCTATACAAGACGATTTCGAAAAAGTTTATCAAGATCAAGTTGAAGTCCACAAAGACCATGCCGAGCATTGTTTACTCCAGCGTCATTTTACAATTTTGGAAATGCGCGTTGGTGTTGACGCAACACCAAGTTGGCAAAAAGAGCGTTTGGGAATTGGGTGGAAGCAAGAGCGCGCTGCGTTTCTATGAATACTTGAAGCTTGGTCCATGCAGTCTGGATCCCAGCTACTATGGGATAATTGCCGAAGTTTTCAGGATTTTGGGCGAAGCAGCATCAGCAACAGCAGCAACAGCAGCAACAGCAACAGAATCTAATTCCCCAGTTGTTGACTTTTCCAGCAAAGAAGAATGCACTTTTGTTGTTGATTTGCTACTCCAGCAGTACCAATACAATATGGGAAAGTTTAAAGAGGCGTCGTTGGATTGCTTATTCCGGGTGGTTTCCCATTTTAACGTCGAACGTGTCCCCGTGGTGGAGAAAATACTCAACCTGGTTCTTGAAACATTGGCTGGTTTGAGGGTCAAGAGTATCAAGCAAGAAACGGTTTTGTGCATTGCCAAATACTATTCCCGTGATACCGAGATTTTTACCCAGGCGCTTAACAACTTGAATGACAAAGCGGCGCAATCCCTCTCCGCAGTCCAACTAGGCTACGTGAGCTCCTACTTTGAGGTGCTTTCCCAAGTTGGTTTGTTGGGGTTGCAAGAAAAGTTGGTAAACGCAGCCATTGCCGAACTCGAAGTGCAAACAACCGACCCAGCCACTGCTTTCTCAATTGTGCAGTTGTATTTGGACCACAGTCCCTATCCACTGCAGGAGACCAGGCAATTCTTGAGTGAGGTGGCCGTGTACGTTGATGCCGATTTTATCGACAAGCCACTTGTGTTGTTGAAAACAACCATCGCCAAAACGCTTTTGCCACCATCTCAGTTGGCAGAAACGGTTAATGACTTTTACTTGAAGCTCACGGCAGTGGCACCTGACCAAATTGATCGGTTCATTACAGAAGTGGGAAACTTTTCCCCAGACCAGAATCCAGAAATCTTTGCATATTTGTTGGAAAAGTCAAAGGCACCAAGCATCACCAGTGACGACATGGAAACCATTATTGCTGGCAGCAAAAGCCCCGAAATCGTTGCCAACATTGCTGCCAATGTGGAAGGCGGTCACGAACAGGCTTTTATCAAGCTTGTCAACAAGCACAAGCTCTTGCCGGTGTTGATCAAGGCGCGCAAGTACACAGACCTCGCCGCTGCAGCTTGGGCTCATATGGATACCGAGTTTTTGACGTCTTTGGTGCATGGAAGCACTGAAATCTACAAAAGCTCGTTGGTGGATCACTTGGCAACGAAAAATGTCGAGGATGATTTCGATAGCATTGCTGCATTTGCAAGACGGAACCCCTTTCCTACCGAGTTCTTGCGCACAACTGTAAGACAAAGCATTGATAGTGTTCGACCAGGGATCCTTTCCATCTCTAATCCATTAGAGCTGGCGGCACTCTTGTGTTTGGGCGAGTACCAACATAACACGCTCAACCACTTTATCGCAGTGTTGGCCAAGTTTTTGGTTTCGTACCGAGTAACAGAAGATGATTACGACGACTTGATTGTTTTGGCTACCCTTGTGCGCGAGTACGTGGCCTTTTACATTTTTGCAACAACTGGACATGAGGATGCTGAAGAATTGGCCTCGATTCTTTCTAATTTGGACTCGCAAATATCGTACGACATTACCTACCCGCAGTTTGTGCAAGCGTTAAATGGAGACTTTCGGTTCCCACTCTTGGACTTGACTGAAGGTCAAGATACGTATGCATTCTTTGCATCCATGGCTGTGAAAAAGATTGTGGAAAATGCCGCTGAGTCAGTGAGCTTGTCGACTTTCGAGTCGCTCGACATTAATTTCACCAAATTGGTAAAGACCCCGTTCAAGTTTCTTGCCGTGGTTGGCGGGTTGTCCAAATTTTTGGGGTCAAAGAAATTCGACCGTATTAGAAACTATACGTTTTCAGAAATACTTGGTGCCAGGCGCGAAGCGGACATCTTGACCCAGGGGGTGAAATGGGTCACTCTTTGTTTACCCTTTTTCGGCGTTGATGAACCAACTGACATCTTTCCCGTTCACAAGCTAGCCATGGTTTTGACCCAGATTGGTTCGTGGATGGAGTCGACAATTGCATACGATGCCGAGTTTATTGATGCCAGGGTACAGGCGGCGGTGTTTTTGACTGGTGTTTTGCAAAAGCAGGCGGTGCTACCAGACAACTACTGGTCCGTATCCAATGCATTGTTGAAGGACAATTTCGGAGTCATTCTGACCGAACCTAAACGGTTGGATTTGCGGTACTACACGCTTAAGTTGTACCTCGCGGCGTACAAGCACGGAGCACACCAGTTGGACGAGTATGGTGAGGAGCTCCTCGAGTGCTTTTTGGAGTTTGCTGCCGTGCACAACAACAGCGAAGCCGCGCATCTCGTGGAACAAAGTCTTGAAAGGGCGTTGTTGGCTACAAAAGTACCAACCACAGTCATGGTTGCAGAAAAGCAAAAGTTGATGAAGCTCTTTGCCGAAACGAAAACCGTTGCCGCGCAAAGAATCGCCGCCTGGTTCTTGCGCAAAATCGTGCTTTTGGAGCAACAGGATTTCGTGGTTGAGTACCAGTTGAAAAAGACAAACTTGTCGGCGGAAGACGACGAGGAAAGCCCGCTGTTGAAAGTGCAGTACCCGCCCGAGCTATTGGAGGTGGTTCTGGTTCTGGTTCTGGAAGACGCGGTTGATGCCACCAAATACTTTTGGGGGTGGCTATTACTATTTTCCTACTTGGAAGACACCACGTTCAAGATGAGGGCGGAATACATCACCCAGGTCACCCAAGAAAACCTCCTCCAGCCGCTTTTTGGCCACATTTTTGACCACTTTGATTTCAGTGAAAAGTTTTTCAACACGTTGGTGCAAGGAGAGGGCACCACCAAGACCAACTTGATTCCATCATACGACTTGATTGAATCTCCAAAGACTGAAACGCTCGAGTACGAGGTAAAGTTTTTGGCGGTGCACATTTACTTTTTGTGCTTGAAATACTGTGGGTCCCAAGTCCAGGTCTGGTTCAAGGAGATTCGGGACAAGCAGCTCAAGACGCAGGTTGAGAAATTTAGTACCAAGTACGTGTCCCCCATTTTGATTTCGGGTCTTATTGACCAGGTCAATGACGAAAAGGCCAAGATCCAGGGCAAGGAAGAGAATATGAATATCAAGGTCAACTCCACCACCAACGAAATCAAGACTTCATACGTTATTGATGAGCAAAAGATGGAGATGGTGATCAAGATCCCCCACAGCTACCCCTTGGAAAACGTCACGGTTGACGGTCCCTTGCGTCTCGGCGTCAAGGAAAGCCAATGGAAGGGCTGGTTGTTGGCGTCGCAACGGATCATCTCGTTGACCAACGGGTCGATTGCCGAATCGATTGAGTTGTTTTGCAAAAACGTCAATTTGCACTTTAGCGGGTTTGAAGACTGCGCCATTTGTTACTCGATCTTGCACCAGGACATGTCGTTGCCGTCCAAGACGTGCCCAACATGTAACAACAAGTTCCATGCCGCTTGTCTCTACAAGTGGTTCAAGAGTTCAGGCAGCTCAACGTGTCCAATGTGCCGTTCTGCATTCAACTTTAGAAAGACATAGTAAACTATTACTTACGATGTATGGTGGGGATATTGCGCGACGTACTGGCCCACGGGGCCGCCGTCATTGGCATGCCTGTGCCTGTGCCTGTGCCTGTTCCCTTTCTCTTTGTAAGTGGATTCTCCTTGGTCTCGCTTTCCTCGTCCCGCTCCTTTTGAAACACCGGGAGGTCGGTGCCGCTCGGGTCCTTCCACGGGTACAACTCGCCGCCAAACCAAAAGTGCTGCACCACGGGGAACTTGCCAAACACTTCGACCATATACATCTTGATCAACCCCTGGCGCACTTTTACCCAGGAGAATACAGTGGTGTGTATGTCGTAGATGATTGGAGAGTGTTCGTTAAAGGGTCCGGTTTTCAACTTGAAGATGAAAGCAATTGCATTGACGTAGAGGTTGGACGACCGGAACGAGTTGAGGCTTTGTGCCGACAACGCCCTCGGCACCACTGGTGCTAGCTTGTCGGTGCAAAACTGCGACGCGCCTAGTATGTAGATCAAGTGGAAGTGGTCGTCGAGCCCCCACACCCCGTGCGACCCGGCGGGTTCCAAGTTGTAGGTGAGGATGAGCCGGCGTACTAGGTCGTAGTACTTGGCAAAGAGCACTAGGATCTCGGCGCCGGTGATGTTTTCCACCACCTTATTGTCCATCAAGGCTCCAAGAAACGCAAGGTACGACAATTCGTGACCCGTGCCATAGTCCAACCTGAGCCTGGACCCAAACGAGTTTTGGAGGTAGTACACTGCTTCTGACAAGAATCCATCCACGTTGAGGCCATTGCCAAAGCAAAGCTTGCTCTTGACAAGTGCCGTTATGCTGGTGCCAACCTTGTCGTGCCACGTTCTGCATGCCAAGTTCCCAAACCTGGTAGGACCCGTTAGGGGCGGAGTCTCGTCAATGAGCGTGTTCAATTGGTCAAAAACCTCAACCAATCCCGTCACATTTGCACCATACTCGGCAGTGTCCTTGTCGTGTGGTGGCCCGAGTATGGGCGGCATGGTGGTGGTTTCATGCCGTCCGGGGCGAGAAACGATATCCATGTTTAGCACGTCGTGGGGCACTTTTTGGCCCTCCACGAGCTGGACCACGCGCTGGAGCGTGGTCAGTAGTGTGGCAAATGCAATCGACTTTTGAAAGTTTCTCAAGTCTGACGAGTCGTAGATCTTTTTCGACGGTGTGGCCCAGTTGCTCATGTTGAGTGTGTGGTTGGTGTGTGTATATATATATTTTCTCTTCTACTTTTTCTGGGCTGACATAAATTGCTGCAGAGATATTTCAATCAACGAACTATCATCATCTTGTGTGTGTGCATCGTCACTGACAATAACAATAGCATCCTCTGAACCTAGACCAACCACCTTTCCAGGTGCGGGCTGTGCCTTTTTCAAATCGGGGATGGCCTCGATCTCTAGGAACGGGTTGTCGCTGGAGACTCTCGCCTCCGGTTTCAAATACTTGTCCAATACTCGCTGCTGAGTTGTCACCGCCGATCCCTTTGTCTTTTTCTTTACCGGCGACGTCGTCGTTGTTGCCTGGCTCACGTTGAAAGGGGGTACTGGTTGTCCTGTCTTTTCCATTCCTTGCTTGCGTGGCGACATTAGTACCAACGAGTCTAGGGTGGTTTTCTGGGGAGAGTGCTTGTGCTTTCTGGGGCTCTCTCGTTCCTTCTTAAGCTTGGTATAGTCGTCAATCAACTGGGGACTGTAGAGCTCTACCAATGATTTGGGGACCCAAATATGGCTGGTATCCTTGATTGGCGATGGTGATCTTCTTGGTGATGGTGACCTTCTTGGTGATGGTGACCTTCTTGGTGATGGTGACCTTCTTGGTGATGGTGACCTTCTTGGTGATGTTGGAAAAGAGGGTCTCCTTGAGCGGGGCTCCTCGTCGCCATCTAATCCCTCGCCCAGTCCTCCATCTACCCTCAACTCTTCTCGTCTCGCTTCGGTGCAATGGGTAAATACTCGCGCCAACCTCTTGGGGCTGTACTTCAACATCAAACTCTCAACTCCATTCTCTTCTTTCTCATTGGCAACTTTGATGTCCAGTCCACTGGTTATTAGCTTGCATATCACATACTTTAACTGCCAGCAGTACGATTTGGGCACATACAAGAAAGTGGCTGGGCCCGGTACGTTCTTAATCGTGGAGTTGACGGGGCTGCCGTCAACGAATTCAATGCCCTGGGTATATGTCTGGCCAAACACGGTGCTCTCTCGGGTGATTATGTGCGCTTTAGGGGTCGTCATACGTTTCATTGTAGGAAACACAAGCTTGGTGTCAGCTTTGAGTTCGCCAAAGCCAAAAGTGTTTGGCAAAAAAAGGCAGAGTTTCTCATTAACCAATGGAAACAAGTACAACATGGTGTAGTACTCGTCAAGCTTAAAGTCGTCGTCAAAGGTGACTAGGCGGCCAAACAAATCACGAGGCTGGTCTTGTATGTACCGATTCATTGCCTTTAACAACGCATCAAGTCGTACACTACGAGTCTCCACGTCTAGTCTCAGCTCCCACGGTTGCACCAAGCTGGGAGTTGAAGTGGAAACAAAACAGTCCACCAATTGCGTGGCAAAATCCGGCGGCGGGTTTTCATTTTCACCCCCCTCTCCTCCCCTCTCCTTCAACTCCTGCTTGGTTCGACTTCGTGTGTAGTACGGTGACCGGTCTGTCCCGGACAACGCAAGGTTGTGCGAGTATTTGATTCCCAATTTGCTCACGCCAGTACTGTAATCGCCGCCGCGTAGCGACGCCATAAAGATTAGCCGGGGCAAGGTCAACCCAGTGGCCATTTCAACTCGCTCCATCCGCACGGGCGTCACGTAGTACACCAGTTTGGGGGGTTTTGAGGGAGATTGGGCCACATCCTCGGCGAACCGGCTAAAGTTTCGCAAAACTTGAGTGGCCCCAAACACAAGCGAGTCAACGTCGTTGGATACCACATAGTCGACGACGCCGAGCTTTTGCAAATACGCACACTGGGCCTCGCCCTCTCCGGCCGCTTGAGCGTACTCGACCCGCAACTCCGTGAGCACTTGCTTCAACGTCTCGACAATTGGGTTGCCCTCGGCAAACGAACCCTGCTGAAGTCGCACCAACTCGTCCTCGTACTTGACACCCAAACTCTCCTTGTTTCTCAATTTCCTCGGTTTAAGCGCGCCGTCAAAGACAACCACAACGGTGATGTTGATGCCCACCAATGCAAGCACCTTTGACATGAAATTCTGAACCACTATGTTGCTCTTGTCGGGTGCTGAAATGGAGCTGTGGTCGGCAAGAAAGATAAACGTGTAGGCGTCAATCGCCACCCGCGGAGGCCGTGAGTGTTTTCGTATGTGCTGGTCCACCAATTGGTCTAGGGATACTCTATCATCAAACGCTGGCTGAAGCACTTTCCATAGCTCTGCTATCCCCATGGTTGTGGGATCGCGTACCCGCGCTTACTTAATTTTTTTGTTTTGGCGCTTAAAAAAGAGTCACTTTGCGATTAGTCACTTATCTACAATATATATAAAGGGGCGCTCTTGTTGTCACCATGGTCTTTATTTTCTCCTTCTGGTCAAGCAACAAGAGCACCATGACAAACAGTACCCCCAATGTCCCCTTTGGAAAGAAGTTTAGGTCCAAGTACTTCCCCGGTTTGGACCCCAAAGTCCACCCCGTGAACCACGGCTCTTATGGCTTGGTCCCGTCCCCGGTTCAGGAAAAGTACTTGCAAGCTATTGCCTCGTTCAACAACTACCCGGACAAGTACTTTAAATTTGACCAAAAGGAAATCTACATTGAATCGTTGAAGCAATTGGGCGCCGTGTTGCACTGTGACTACCACGACTTGGCCATTGTCGACAATGCCACCACGGGGATCAATGCCGTGTTGAGAAGCTACCCGTTCAAAAGGGGCGACAAAATCATTATTCAGAGCACGGTGTATGGCTCCTGTGGAAACACCGTCCAGTTCTTGCACGACACGTATGGCGTCGAGCCCCACATTGTTGATCTCGACTACCCCATCACCGACGCCGAGATATTGGCCAAGTTCGAGGCGGTGTTCCAAGAGGAAGCGCCCAAGATATGCATGTTTGACACCATTACTTCGATGCCGGGGGTGGTTTTCCCCTACGAGCAAATGGTCAAGTTGTGCGCGCAATACGGCGTATTGTCATTGATTGACGGGGCGCACGGCATTGGTTGTATCCCCCAGGACTTGGGAACGCTCAAGCCGGACTTTTACGTCAGCAACTTGCACAAGTGGCTATATGTCCCCCTGGGGTGCGCTGTGTTTTACGTGAACCGCAGCCACCACCGCCAGATCCACGCGTTGCCCATATCGCAGGTTTACATTCCCCCCCACGCCAACCTCACCTCAGAGCAGGAGGAAACCATTTTTATTGACCAGTTCTTTTACGTGGGCACCAAGAACTATGCCTCAGTGGCGGTGATTCCCGATGCCATTGAGTTTAGAAACACCGTGTGTGGCGGCGAGGAGGCGATCCGCCAGTACTGCCACGACCTTGCTGCCGAGGTGGGCCACCGAGTTGCTGAGAAATGGGGCACGAGCTACTTGCCCCAGGTGAGCACGATGGTTACCGTGGAGGTGCCCACAAGCCCCAATGTCGTGGAAAACTGGTCCAAGATCGATATGGTTGTGTACAAAAAGATGGTTGATGAGTACAAGGCTTATACGCCATGCATCGTTCACAATGGCAAGTTGTATGCTCGGTTCTCGTGCCAGGTGTATAATGAGTGGGAGGACTATGACGTTGC